>JACEGR010003499.1:0-103814 GCA_014170235.1 Listronotus bonariensis | reverse complement strand
GCCATCTTGCAAATCACAGATCGTGTAAAATAGCCGTCACCAATGCTCTACAGTAGGCTGGTTTGTGGTTTGCCAAATCTGGTCTGGCATCTTGCAAACCACAAATCGTGGTCTCTAATTCAACGGTCACTAGTTTGCCAAATCTAATCTGGCAGCTTGCAAACCACGGATTGTGGTCTGCAATTCGAGAGTCGCTGGTTTTTCAAATCTGGTCTGCCATCTTTGCAAATCACAGATCGTCTAAAATAGCCGTCACCAATGCTCTACAGTAGGCTGGTTTGTGGTTTGCCAAATCTGGTCTGGCATCTTGCAAACCACAAATCGTGGTCTCTAATTCAACGGTCACTAGTTTGCCAAATCTAATCTGGCAGCTTGCAAACCACGGATTGTGGTCTGCAATTCGAGAGTCGCTGGTTTGCCAAATCTAGTCTGCCATCTTTGCAAATCACAGATCGTCTAAAATAGCCGTCACCAATGCTCTACAGTAGGCTGGTTTGTGGTTTGCCAAATCTGGTCAGGCATCTTGCAAACCACAAATCGTGGTCTCTAATTCAACGGTCACTAGTTTGCCAAATCTAATCTGGCAGCTTGCAAACCACGGATTGTGGTCTGCAATTCGAGAGTCGCTGGTTTGCCAAATCTAGTCTGCCATCTTGCAAATCACAGATCGTCTAAAATAGCCGTCACCAATGCTCTACAGTAGGCTGGTTTGTGGTTTGCCAAATCTGGTCTGGCATCTTGCAAACCACAAATCGTGGTCTCTAATTCAACGGTCACTAGTTTGCCAAATCTAATCTGGCAGCTTGCAAACCACGGATTGTGGTCTGCAATTCGAGAGTCGCTGGTTTGCCAAATCTAGTCTGCCATCTTGCAAATCACAGATCGTCTAAAATAGCCGTCACCAATGCTCTACAGTAGGCTGGTTTGTGGTTTGCCAAATCTGGTCAGGCATCTTGCAAACCACAAACCGTGGTCTCTAATTCAACGGTCACTAGTTTGCCAAATCTAATCTGGCAGCTTGCAAACCACGGATTGTGGTCTGCAATTCGAGAGTCGCTGGTTTGCCAAATCTAGTCTGCCATCTTGCAAATCACAGATCGTCTAAAATAGCCGTCACCAATGCTCTACAGTAGGCTGGTTTGTGGTTTGCCAAATCTGGTCTGGCATCTTGCAAACCACAAATCGTGGTCTCTAATTCAACGGTCACTAGTTTGCCAAATCTAATCTGGCAGCTTGCAAACCACGGATTGTGGTCTGCAATTCGAGAGTCGCTGGTTTGCCAAATCTAGTCTGCCATCTTGCAAATCTACAGATCGTCTAAAATAGCCGTCACCAATGCTCTACAGTAGGCTGGTTTGTGGTTTGCCAAATCTGGTCAGGCATCTTGCAAACCACAAATCGTGGTCTCTAATTCAACGGTCACTAGTTTGCCAAATCTAATCTGGCAGCTTGCAAACCACGGATTGTGGTCTGCAATTCGAGAGTCGCTGGTTTGCCAAATCTAGTCTGCCATCTTGCAAATCACAGATCGTCTAAAATAGCCGTCACCAATGCTCTACAGTAGGCTGGTTTGTGGTTTGCCAAATCTGGTCTGGCATCTTGCAAACCACAAATCGTGGTCTCTAATTCAACGGTCACTAGTTTGCCAAATCTAATCTGGCAGCTTGCAACCACGGATTGTGGTCTGCAATTCGAGAGTCGCTGGTTTGCCAAATCTAGTCTGCCATCTTGCAAATCACAGATCGTCTAAAATAGCCGTCACCAATGCTCTACAGTAGGCTGGTTTGTGGTTTGCCAAATCTGGTCAGGCATCTTGCAAACCACAAATCGTGGTCTCTAATTCAACGGTCACTAGTTTGCCAAATCTAATCTGGCAGCTTGCAAACCACGGATTGTGGTCTGCAATTCGAGAGTCGCTGGTTTGCCAAATCTAGTCTGCCATCTTGCAAATCACAGATCGTCTAAAATAGCCGTCACCAATGCTCTACAGTAGGCTGGTTTGTGGTTTGCCAAATCTGGTCTGGCATCTTGCAAACCACAAATCGTGGTCTCTAATTCAACGGTCACTAGTTTGCCAAATCCAATCTGGCAGCTTGCAAACCACGGATTGTGGTCTGCAATTCGAGAGTCGCTGGTTTGCCAAATCTAGTCTGCCATCTTGCAAATCACAGATCGTCTAAAATAGCCGTCACCAATGCTCTACAGTAGGCTGGTTTGTGGTTTGCCAAATCTGGTCAGGCATCTTGCAAACCACAAATCGTGGTCTCTAATTCAACGGTCACTAGTTTGCCAAATCTAATCTGGCAGCTTGCAAACCACGGATTGTGGTCTGCAATTCGAGAGTCGCTGGTTTGCCAAATCTAGTCTGCCATCTTGCAAATCACAGATCGTCTAAAATAGCCGTCACCAATGCTCTACAGTAGGCTGGTTTGTGGTTTGCCAAATCTGGTCTGGCATCTTGCAAACCACAAATCGTGGTCTCTAATTCAACGGTCACTAGTTTGCCAAATCTAATCTGGCAGCTTGCAAACCACGGATTGTGGTCTGCAATTCGAGAGTCGCTGGTTTGCCAAATCTAGTCTGCCATCTTGCAAATCACAGATCGTCTAAAATAGCCGAATCACCAATGCTCTACAGTAGGCTGATTCGTGGTTTACCAAATCTGGTCTGGCATCTTGCAAACCACGGATCGTGGTTTGTAATTCGGCGGTCACTGGATTGCCAAATCTAATCTGTCATTATTGTGGTCTGCAATTCAAGGGGCGCGGGTTTGCCACATCTAGTCTGCCAGCTTGCACACTACGGATCGTGTAACATAGCCGTCTCTATGAATGATCCAACAATTCAAAAGTTAGAAGGAAGTCCTGACTTTGGACAGTTCGTTTAGTCAAGGTAAATAAAAGCTTGTAAAAATAGAATTGTTACAAGGGGAACCACTCCCAAGAATCATCCAGGAAATTAATTTAAGCCAGCTTTAAAAAATATCAATTTCCTGTAAACACAACCAATATTATTTTTAAAACAATAACAAAAGCCACGTTGTTTCCATTCTAAACAAGTGTTTTTCTTTTCTTTTAAATTCTGCTTTTACGTTATTTATATGTACGTTCATTAGAGAAACAGTTTCCATGTTTCCTCCATGTCGAATTCATGTCAGAAACATTTATAGATGAATTTAACGTTTATTTGAATGCATGAGAATATTTCCAGGAATTGTTGAGCTACAATATGGATATAGGGATACAACATAATATTGGAAGAATTTCTATTGTTATGACTTGATTGTATTTGCTAATATGAATGTTTTGTTACAAGTCTGTGTTAACGTATAGAAGGAACAGTTTAAAAATGTAAATTCGGTGCACTTTGATAAGAAAAAAATCACAAAAAGTTTAAAGCAAATAATTCGGCATGCTTGTCTTCGCGGCCGCCTTTGCTATATTTCTTTTATGATATGCCGGTTGATGCAGGTGGTCATCGCACTATGGGATAGAAATTAATTTTTTTGGACAAAATTCTGAAAATTACCAATCTAACTTAAAATGAGGTGCTTTTTACTGGAAAAATAATATAAATTATTACAAATGCTTTTGGAAACCTAAAACTTATTATATGTTATTATAAATTTACACCTTACTTAACAATATTATTTTTTATTGTACAAAATAAACTAAAATGTCAGCTTGTTTGGTTAATTCGGTAGTATTCTAATCAGTAATCCGATGATTATTATCTCATATGATATACAGGGTACGACAATAGGTATGATTTTTTTAAATGAAATACCCTAAATATTATATCACCACCAAAAAAATCTTTTAAAATGCTTTAAAAAATACTACATTTGATGTGTCTGTCTCAAGTAGTTTCTGAAATATGACCATCCAAATCTGAAAAATAATTTTAAATTATTCTTAGAAGCGTAATAGAGATACATCTTCCCAACTTTTTTCTTGTTTAACGTATAAAATAAATAATAACACTGTTTTGTTGGGTAAATTCTGTAGAATTCATATCTTTCATCAGAATGCTTTTATATTTTAGGATATACAGTGTAGGACAAAATATATTAAATTTTATAATGGAAAACCTTGTAAATTATGTATTGGCGCGTGGATGTAAAGGGTAGCGGCGCCTTTGTATAAAATATTCCGATTGCAGGCGGCCTTTTTTATGTTTTTTTGTATTATTTTCAAAGGGTACCGAATTTGCGCTTTTTAAAATGTTCTTACTTATAATATTAAGTTAGTTTTTAAATAAACATATTTTGGTTTTTTCTTTTAATAAAATACCGATTATTTTGACTTTTGACACTGAAAAATGGGTTCCTTGGCACTTCCAGAGAATGCTTGGCAACGATAAACTCCTAATTTTAATAGGAAGATTCACCTCAAGACAGTTTTGTATACAGGGTGGTCGTAAAGTAAGGAATAAATTCATTATCTCGTAAATTACTATTTTTTTTTTGAAAATCGCCCCGACCCGTCGATTTAGTTTTTTGATAGCGCATTCCTGCAGTCTAATGTACAGATATTACAGAATGTACCAAAAAATTGTAATCATTTTTTATTTTATTTTAAATTTTACCAATTTCCCATGGCTTTATTTATACAATTGAAGAGAAAAATAGGTGATGTGTTAGTACTGTTATGTAGCGTAAAAAAAGAAAATTTCTCTTATACAAAGTGTGCCAAAAATTTACAAAATTTTGATGCTATTTTCTTAAATTAAAATGTTAGCTATAAATTTTTAGACCACCTTCTAGCAATACCTTTTTTAAATACTATATCTATATTTCCATACTAATAAATTAAGGTACCTTTGTGAGTTTGTGGGTTTGTAGGTTTGTAGCCGCTAATCTTCGGAAGTACTGAACCTATCATAAAAATTCTTTCACAATTAGAAAGCTACACTATTTAGGAGTGTTTTAGGTTATATTTTACTATAATTAAACAAAAGCTCAGACATTAACGCCAAACGCAGTGGGCAGTGGTCGGATATCTTGGATAAACTATAACTAAAATTCGATATTGACGTTACTATTCTTAATAGATTTTAATTCGGTTTTTTTTAAATAGATAGGGTGCTTCAAGAGAAAGGTTTATATGTATAATAATAACCAAAAAACATATACAAAACGTTTAAAAAATAGTTTATATTTAAAATTGATTTTACTCAACGGATTTTAATGCGTTTTCTTTTTAATAGGTAGACTGATTCAAGAGGAAGGTTTATATGTATAATCGTGTTAAAAACATATACAGAGTGTTTTAAAACATAGTTTACATTTAAATTTCGATATTGACGTTACTATTATCAACGGATTTTGATGCGTTTTTTTAATAGATATAGTAAGTTCAAGAGGAAGGTTTATATGTATAATATTGTCAAAAAGAACATATACAGAGTGGTAAAAAAAGTTTACATTGAAAATTCGATATTTTGACGTTACTATTCTCAACGGATTTTGATGCGGTTATTTTTAGTAGATAGACCAATTCCAGAGAAATTTATATGTATAATAATGTAAAAAAACATATACAGAGTGTTTAAAAATAGTTTACATTTAAAATTTAATATTACTCAACGAATTTTAATGCGGTTTTTTTTATTAGATATACTGATTTAAGAGGAAGGTTTAAATGTACAATAATATCAAAAAAACATATACAGAATATTTAAAAAAAAGTTTTTGTTTAAAGTTTGATATTACTTAACGAATTTTGATGCGGTTTTTTTTAAATAGATAAAGTAATTCAAAAGAAAGGTTTATATGTTAAATAAAATTTTAAAAAAACATCTACAAAGTGTTTAAATAATAGTTTACATTTAAAATTCGATATTGACGTTACTATTGCAGTTGAAAAAAGTGTCTATAGGAATTGTGCACAGGTTTCCATGGTTTATAAAAAATATAGAATTGCCACACAGGGAGGGTTAAAAAGATCTTATATAAAAATACCCTTACAACTAAAATACATTCTAACTATGTAAATAAACCATCTAGAGGTTTACAAAATTGCCTAAATATAAAGATTGGCAAAATAATTATTAGTATTTAAAAAATATGTATTATACAGGAGTACCTAACGTTTTTTATTAAGTTTGTTATCATTATTTAACGGATTTTAATGTGTTTTTTTTAAATAGATAGAGTAATTTAAGAGGAAGGTTTATATGTATATAATAATATTCAAAATCTTCACGGTATAGAAAAGGGGAATTGTTTTACTGCAAATTTAACGCGTGCGAAACAGCAGGCAAAAGCTAGTTTATTATAAAAACGTAAAGTTTGTACCTTTGATTGTTTGTTTATTGCTACAGGCTACTCTTTGGAAATACTGAACCAATCATGAAAATTCTTTTACAATCAGAAAGCTACACTATTCAGGAGTGCTTAAGGCTTTTTTTATTATGATTAAACAGAAAGTTCAGAGAAAAATATAATTAACGTCCAACGAAATGGGCATGGTTGGGCTAGTTTAATATAAATAGCTATTTATGTATCAAGGGCTTTACTAGGACTATAATGCCCTGAAGGTCGAAATAGATTTCGACCTGATGGGCATTATAGTCCAGTAAAGCCCGTGGTGCATACAATGCTTTATGTTTTACCCAAAAGAGTTTTTCAATGACTAATTACATTATTTATTCGCAATATAAAAAATAAGGTTGCAGCTGTACCTGTATACGTAAGTAGATAATGACTGGTGTTAAGTTTGACTTTGATGTTACAATCAGTTAGTCAGTTGGCATTTTTTATTTAACGATTTGCTCAAAATGGAAGAAGTTCCACAAAATATAAGAGAAAAGGCCATAAAAGCGACCGAAAATCTTTTGCCAGTTAAATCAAGGTAACAGTATGATCGGGAGTATGGCATATTTGGTATTTGAAAAGATGCGAACGCAATTCTTCAAATTACCGAAACCGTTTTAATGGCATATTTTCAGGAACTGGTAAGTTATTGATTTTATTTTAATACATATGTTTGTATAAACTTGATCTTTATTGTAAGAGAAATAAAATTGAATAAGCAATAAAATTTCCATATTAGTGCTAGGCATTATAAGCGGGCATTATCATAATGCCCGCTTATAATGCCCTAGGTGTGATAGCAGGTATTATTGCTACCATAACATATTCCGTTTCTATGGTATTACAGATCAATAATAGATGGGTAAAGCATAAAATAATTTTTATCTGGTAAACAGATGAACGCACGTCGCTTCCTATTCAGATCTTACACTATAAAGTTATTTCTTATTTTTCAATGCAGAATCACTTCCTTAAGTTTGTTGGTAGAGTTACTGGACACCCTGTATACGGCTGTTATAGAGGGAAACTCAAGGTTTTATTTACTGTTTTTCCTCATTAATAATTTTCTTAACAGCTAAACTAATTCACCAGAATATTTCATAATAAAAACACCTCTAATGAGATTTTAAATTACCTTAATTAAATTTAAAACAGTACAGTAATTTTTATAAAAATATGGTTTTCCTACAAGGCCGCTTAAATTTAAGGCGAATACAGTTTTTTAATTTATGAAAAAAGTAATTACGGAAAGAAATAAGGCAGCTAAAGCTGAATAAATAATAAAGCCGTTTTGAGTAGGACATGAAAAATAAGTTCAGCTGCAAAATGGTGATTATTTAATCATTCGTAAGGTTTAGGCATAAAATAAATATAAATTTTCATTTTTGAAACCGGAAATATAAATTTGTTGTTTAAATGAATCTTTGGGATTAATACTTGTAGTCCAAGAGCCCGTGAGCGGCAAACCTTCGTTATTTTGAAAAAGCTTTTCAGCTCTTGTTCCCAACATAGGTGGAAGCGATGAAACACTATGGAGTTTGACTCATGGTGGCTTTGGCAGGTACCAGTTACCTTTTACAATGTATTTTTAAACTTCATAATAATCTTAATTTTTATATTTTACAGAATATCAATAAACAAATTTTAGAGCAAATTCTACTTCTAACATAGGAAATCCCATGTAAATTTTAAGGGCTTAGCATTAAGTCCCTGTTCATTTTACAGATTTTTTTAAAGAGACCAATATGACAAACCCTCGGCCTCGTGCCAAATTTTAAAATATTTTAATAACCGAATCTTGAATTATTCTATCAAATATAATTGCAAAAATTACCAAATGTTCGGTTTAAGTTTTTTTTTATCTTTGGACAAACCACGAAGGCTAAAGATCATTAATTAGACGATCAGCTCTTCTCTGAATGGAATCAAGAATGCTTAGGGTTGTGGGGGACGCCATGCCCCAGATATGAGAACAATATTCCAAGGGAGGTCGGATTTGGGACACATATAAAGTGTATAAATTGGAGGGAAAAAATACTTTTTGACTCGAAAGAAAAATCCAAGCTTTTTAAAGCTGCCGTGGCTATAGATACAATGTGTTTATGCCATTTAAGGTTACTTTCAAATATCACGCCCACAAGATTGAAGGTGTCTTTGCTCTGTAAAACTTGGCCGCTCATAAGTAGTGGATGAGTATTTGATGACTCTTTTCGCGACAAGGAACATGATTGTGTTTTGAATGCATTAAAATGGACGATATTTTTGGCGCCCCAATCTAATATTAAATTAAGATCCCACAAAAGAGACATCTGCATCGCTTTGCATTTGTTTTCCAAATCAGGTTTAGTGATGGGTTTAGGAACCTGAAAACTGGAGTGAAGGGTACTATTGTCGGCGAAACTATGAATGGAATTAGTTGTGGACGAGAGAAGGTCGTTGATGTGAAGAAGAAACAATGTTGGTGCCAGAACTGAGCCTTGAGGCACTCCAGCATTTACTTGGTAAAAGCTTGAAGAATGGCCGTCCACAATAACTGAATTATTTTATGCTTTATTTGGTTTCTGGGAGATTACATTTAAACAAAATATTATTTGGCTTTTCTCCAGAATAAAATTTAAAAGTTTATTTAACATTTTAAGAAAATTAAAACTTTTATACATTATGAAGGACTATTCTGCTCTTACACAATATAATAAAAGTTATGATTACTTTAAAAGAAATAAAATAATGAAATATTTAATATTAAGTTACTTACAATACAAATGTTTCAATCTATAAAGAAAGGTTCATTAGCACTCGGTTGAAATTGTTTTATTCCAATAAAATAAAATCTTAATAAGACGCCAGACGAGAATTGGGCCAATGGTTGCGACTCAAAAATGTGGTAAATAGTTTACCAAAAATGTGGTAAACAGTTTACCTAAAAACTTACTGATAAACTTGTTAGAAAACTGAAAAAAAACATAATGTCTGAGGGACATTTTAGAGTTTGACATTACTTTTGAAAAAATTAACTGGAAAAGATACACCTATAAGGTATCTAAACCAGGTAAAAAGAATAGTGAAAAATGTTTATTCTTATAATAAATTATTTTATGCTTTATTTCTTTTCTGGAGATTAAATTTAAACAAAATATTATTTGGCTTTTCTTCAGAATAAAATTAAAAAGTTTATTTAACATTTTAAGATAATTAAAACTTTAATACATTATAAAGAACTATTTTGCTCTTACCCGATATAATAAAAGTTATGATTACTATAAAAGAAATAAAATAATGAAATATTTAATATTAAGTTACTTACAATACAAAGGTTTCAATTTATAAACAAAAAGCACTCGGTTTAAATTATTTTATTTCAATAAAATAAAATTTTAAAATACCTTATGGGTGTATCTTTTTGTCAGGAATTTTTTTTTAAAGTAATGTTCAACTCTAAAATGTCCATCAGACATTTTATTATTTTTTTCAGTTTTCTAACAATTTTATCAGTAAGTTTTTAGGTAAACTGTTTACCACATTTTTGGTAAACTATTTACCACATTTTGAGACGCAACCATTGGCCCATTTCCCGTCTGGCGTCTTGTTAAGATTTTATTTTATTGGATTAAAATAATTTTAACCGAGTGCTAATGAACGTTTGTTTATAGATTGCAACCTTTGTATTGTAAGTAACTTAATATTAAATATTTCATTATTTTATTTCTTTTAAAGTAATCATAACTTTTATTATATTGTGTAAGAGCTTTAAGAAAACACCACATTAGGTACATCTAACTTTATTAGTTTCGGAAATATGGCCATCCAAATCAGGTATTTAGGTAATTTTAAAGTACCGCCATTTTGTAATAGGTGAAGATACTGACTTCATATTCTAGGGTTATAAAGTACTCGTCAGAAGCTTTAAAATGATGTATCACTCGACCCGCCTTCTCATTTAAGAATTTTGTGGTGGTGGCCCTGGTGGTTAAGGGGTTAAAGGGGCGCCGTCCAATTTTTTGTAAAAACGTTTCCCTTAATAAATATCTTGACGTGTTTCGGCGATTTTCTCAAATCTGTCTCGTTTCGAAGATAGCTTGAGTGGAAAGTTTTTAAATGAACACCCTGTATAATGACTTAATTAAATTACTAGATAAACAATATGTAAATTTGTTTTTAAAAATTACGTGTTTTAAATAGTTTTACATGGTTAATTTTTTACCTATCGAAACCATAGCCAATTATTTTTAAATTCTGTATAGGGGATATTTTAAAGCTGTGATCACGAATCTTAAAATTTTAAAAACGTTTCATTTTAAGGATATTTAAAACCACACTTGAAAATTAAAAAACCTCAATTTCATTGTATTTTTCCTTCTGTATACTTTTAGTCCTTTATTTAAATACTTAAGTTAGCACTCAATATTTAAGAAGCACTTTTTCGAAATACTTATTTTTAAATTTATTTCACACCTCTTTATATTAATTTGTAAAGCTTTACTAATTAATGCGGCTATGATTTCTAAAAAAATTAATATGTGTAATGTGTATACATGGTCGTGGCGTCCGAAAGCAAAGCTTTGCAATTAAATAAGAAAAAACGTAATATAAGGTGCTTATAAAATATTTTGTGTTAATTTAGTGTTAAAATTAAAGATTGTGAGTAAAAAAATAGTAAATAAAGGTTAGTTTGATGTTTAGGCTAAAAAACAAAATGTTTTCAGAAAAAAATTATTTAGATTGGTAATCAACGCCCCAAAAAACTTTCTCATGCAAGATTTGATCAAAATCGGTAATGAGCTCGGTAAGAAAAAAAATCGTTTTTTAATCATAATTTTTGTAAAATGATGTTACATACCATTTATTTAGGTACACTTAACACACAACACATATTGTTTTACTCATATCAACCCAAAAAAAACAAACACTTTATTTACAGAGCAAAAACCACACAAGTATCAAAAACTGCAGTCCTGCAACTAAACGTTCCTGCAACTAAAAGTCAAAAATCGAATTGACCTTTAAGATTCACGCGATAATTCGAAAACCGAGTACGCATCGGTATCGAATCCGCGAAGCTTCGTGAATCCGCGAAATCGCAAAACAACTGACGACCGATCGTCAGATGAAAGCACCGGTAGGAGTGCGAAGAGCTTGACGTTCAGCATGCGCTAGATGTCTGGACCAGCATAGCGGGATTGCAGGAGCGAGCTGGTTGCTATATCGGTTGCATGAAATTTTTTAAAAAGATATTTTATGTACAGGGTGGGCCAAATTCGACGCTTTTGATAGGAAACTCATGTTTTTGAATGTTTTACAAAAAAACTGACCCCTATTTGCGAGGCTCAAATTAATTAAAAAGCCAAATTTACTAGTGAAAACCGCAATTCGCTATCTTGCGTCATTTACTCGCTACAGCGTGTTTCCTAATTTCTTGCGTTTTCTTTAATCCTTTATTACTTTTTTATTTTTAAATATTTTTAACATGCTTTTATTAGCTTGGGTTGTATGTATGTATGTAACGGAATCTTTAAGCGCAATTTTCACCAACTTCCAGCGATTCGATTTCTTTGAAACTTTGCACACGTATCAAGGACCCATGACGATGCAATAATCTGCAAACATGTATCCCGTTATCCTGATTAGGATCGACAGGATAAATAAATTCCTTTATAGATTTTCTGTAGGAGAGTAACAGAGAAAGAGCTAGTGCGCAATCTGCGCATGCGTGCAGTTTCGGACTTACTCTCAGCATAAGGCTGACAGAAACTTGTTCGGAGTAGTTGCGTTCTGAAATCCCATGCAACAGTGAAGCTTTAAATGAAATGATTAGATTACGAAATAGTTCGTGAAACATTTCAATATCACATGTCCGCAGAAAACTAATTGATATATCGAACTAAAAAATGAAAAATAAATAATAGTTTAAAAAAAACACGCTTTTATATGCAACCGAACTAAAAATTAGAAAATAATTTTTCATTACAAAGAGTTTGTATTACAGTTATAAAAGGTCAAACAATGAATCACAATTATATACCTCAAAATAGAATTATAATAAAATTTAAGATAATAATAGAATAATTCACTTTATAGTAAAAGCGTGGGGTGCTTAATATATTAAATGTTATAATTATTTTATTTTTAAATATCTATGAGGGAAAAGTTATGAAAAAATAGTAAAATGCAGCCCACGTTTTTTACTCTAAAGTGAATTATTCTGTTATTATCTTAAATTTTATTATAATTCTATTTTGAGGTATATAATTGTGATTCGGTTGCATATAAAAGCGTGTTTTTTAGTTTTTTAAACTATTATTTTTAACACGCTTTTATTAACTTGGGTTGTAACTATCTATCTATCTATCAATCTATCCATCTGGCTGCCTATGTAACGGAATCTTTGAGCCTAATTTTAACCAACTTCCAGCTATTCGATTTCTTTGAAACTTTGCACACGTATTAAGGACCCATGACAATGCAATAATCTGCAAACAGTATCCCTTTATCTTTTTTTTAATCGCCAGGAAAAAAATTCCATTATATTATAAAAACAACACCTAGGATGCCATCTGTTGGAAAAATTTCAAACTTTGCTATTAAATGAGGAAGAAATTTTTTAGTGGATTGCAAAGTGTTGACAACGGTCCAAACATTTCCTGAGTGCCATCTGTTGGCAAAATTTGAAACTTTGCTACTTAATGAAGAAGAAATTTTTTAGTGAGTTGTAATCTTTTGCAAATTTTAAAATTTGCTACCATTGTCATTTCATAGGGGGCTGGTTATTTTCTTTTTGCTGCTTAATTAAATAGTATGTTCTAATTTACTGTTATATTAAGAATTTTGTGCAATATAACAAACTAAAAATGAAAATAATTAATAGTTTAAAAAACCAAAAACACGCTTTTGTCTGCAACCGAATCTAAAAATTAAAAAATAATTTTTCATTAAAAAAATATTTTCACTTCATAGTAAAAAGCGTGAGTGCATTTTACTATTTTTTCATAACTTTTCCATCATAGATATTGGCAAATATAATAATTATAACATTTAATATATTAAGCACCCCACGCTTTTACTATGAAGTGAAAATATTTTTTTTAATGAAAATTATTTTTTAATTTTTAGTTCGGTTGCAGATAAAAGCGTGTTTTTTAGTTTTTTTAAACTATTAATTTTTATTTTTAAATATTTTCAACATGCTTTTATTAGCTTGGGTTGTATGTATGTATGTATGTATGTATGTATGTAACGGAATCTTTAAGCTTAATTTCCACCAACTTCCAGCGATTCGATTTCTTTGAAACTTTACACACGTATCAAGGACCCATGACAATGCAATAATCTGCAAACAGTATCCCGTTATCCTGATTAGAATCGCCAGGATAAATAAATTCCTTTATAGATTTTCTTTAGTTAGGCTTCGACGGTTCATAAGATGCAAGGTTGTACAGTCGATCATACAGTCATTTATCTGGGCTCGCGACTGTTTGCGGCTGGACAAGCTTATGTTGCATTTAGTCGTGTGAGATCATTAGACGGTATGCGAATTGAAGAACTTGACTGCTCTAAGTTAACGGGAAAAACCCCATGCAACAGTGAAGCTTTAAATGAAATGATTAGATTACGAAATAGTTCGTGAAATATTTCAATATCACATGTCCGCAGAAAACTTATTGATATATCGAACTAAAAATGAAAATTAAATAATAGTTTTAAAAAACTAAAAAACACGCTGTCATATGCAACCGAACTAAAAATTAGAAAAAATAATTTTTTATTACAAAGAGTTTGTATTACAGTAATAAAAGGTCAAACAATGAATCATACTTATATACCTCAAAATAGAATTATAATAAAATTTAAGATAATAACAGAATAATTCACTTCAGAATAAAAGCGTGGGGTGCTTAATATATTAAATGTTATAATTATTTTATTTTTTAAATATCTAATGAAAAATTATTTTCTATTTTTAGTTCGGTTGCATATAAAAGCGTGTTTTTTAGTTTTTTAAACTATTATTTTTTAATTTAGTAAAACCATTTCTACAGCAACTTTTATGCAGATTGCAGATATAATTTTACTTTTTTCTAGGGTTGTGCATTTTTAATTTATTTATTTATTTATTTATTTATTTTTGAAAACTTTAAATGGAACACCATGTGTATTTTTTTACCATAAAATAAGTAAAAATTACCTTTTAAAAATGTGTCACACTTTATATTTATTCTCAGCCGTTTCTGAGATATTGCATATTTTGTCATTTATGAGTGATATTGGTTAGACAGTAGGCCATGAAAAAGTAATTTTGTTTTACTTTAAACAATCTTGTCATAACTTTTGTTTTTATGAACTGCAATGACGGAAAACCATTTTTAATAATAATTTAATAACGCAAATAAGGGTAAAAATAATCCTATTTTATAAGTATTTTAAAATGATTTTGTTAATATTTTGCCCTAAAAACATTTTGATCGGGTTTTCCTAATACGTAATATTTGATGTAAAAACAACCATTATTTTTTTGTATACAGATAAGTAAAAGATGGCCATGAAATACAAACACAAGCTAAATTAAACCCTTTTAGCTAAAAGCTGGCATTTGTTTTCCGTGGATATTTTTAATTTACTAAAATATAAAAAATAATGGTATTTTGTTACATTAAATATTAACATTTTAATAAAAACCTGCATCAAAAGTTCCTAAATCAAAATATTGACAAGATAGTTTAAAATACCAAAAATATGATTATTTTTTACCCCTATTTACGGTAATAAATTATTTATAAAAATGGTTTCCCGTCATTGCAGTCAATAAAAACAAAAGTTATAACAAGATTGTAATCTGTGTCACCCTGTATAGTGTATAGTGTAGCGTGGGTGTCCGGTTATTAGATGTTTAACCCATCTTTTTTCCTGTTCCGTCAAGTTTGTCCAAGCATTAAAACATTCAGTTTTGCATTTCACAGTACCTTTTAGACAACGCGGTAGTGCCACCACGGACGATATTTTTTAAATAACTACTTCCTAGAATTGGCAGAATACTACACAGGTGGTTTGCCATTGCCAACTCTGAAGTGATTTAAAATGCCGATGGAAGGTGCCAGGATTCGAACCAGGCTTTCTGCGGTAAGAGGCTGGTACATTAGCCTCTACACCAAGCTCGCCACAATTATTAGTATTCCATTTAAAAAGTACGACACTCGTGCTATAACTCTTTTGTTTTTGTTTCAAATGCTAGTTATAGTTAAGAAAATATACCCTCATCTGTTATTTAAATAAAATAATATTTTCTAGACAGATTTAAATGTAGTGAATGCAAGTAAAAAACATCTGCCAGCATAGCGACCAATTAATAATAATTGATTAATTAATGGTTAATTTATTTATAATTGTTACCATTACATGTTAATTGCATAAACCAATGATCAGCGGTAAAATAGCCTAGTTGGTTAGGTAGCAGCATTTAGCAATGCATGCCTTGTCTACACTCTGGGTTCGTATCCCGCACTGGGTAACATTTTTTTTCTATTTTTTATTCCCTTGTCTATTAGCAAAATTATGTTTACCATATTTAATCGAATAAAATCGGGCTTCTACCTAACCAACTAAGCTATTTCACCGCTGAATTAAAATTTGTCTAAAAAATATTATTTTATTTAATTAAGAAATGAGGGTATATTGTCTTAATGCCGGATTTTAGACTTGACCAGTTTACACTTGAGAACGGACAGAGATAGTACTGCCCGAAACGTTGTGTAAATAAATTAGTAAAGACAATGGATGTCCGAAATTCTTCTTTTACTACTGAATTATTGTCTTCCACATTCAGATGGATCTTAGACTATTAGATTCTCCTTCTTAGCATGACATCTTCATTACTGAAGGTCGGCAAGAATTACGGCAATTCGTTGTCGGTTTTGTGCTTCTCTAACAGCGAGAAAGTGTACAGACCAGTCCATTCTGTGATGTTCTTTAACCAGATTAAGATTATTAAATTCTACGAAAAAAATCACGAAATGGCTATATTCGTTTTTTAAGCGTACAGGGAAGTTTAAAAATAAGGCCCTGTTTACTTTAAGGTAGTTCTACCGATACCAGAAGAGTCAAAAGACTGCTTAAGGTAACTTGACTACCGTGGTATTTATATTTGGCAACGCTGCGTAAAAAAATAGAAATTTTATACGCAAAAATCACCTGAACAAGCATCATTAAACAAGGTATCGGTTTTAAATCGTATGTTTATTTACTAATAAAATCTCTAAATCACCCTTATCATATCCAAAAAAAAAAGATATTTCATTAAAAAGACAAAACAGTTGATGAAAAAAATTATAAACAAATTTGTAAAACCAGGCCAAGTAGCACATAAATTTAAGGATGAAAAGTGTCTAGTAACTAACCTGTCAAACTGATGTAAATAATATTAGATGGTAATTATTTGGGTACACGCCAAAAATGAAAAGTACCTAAAAACCAAATATATATATATTTATACATATATATATATATATATATATATATATATATATATATATATATATATATATAACATTTAAAGCCTTAATTATCTTGACAACGGTGGCAAAATTGCCAGCAAAACGTCGATTTTTAATTATCTTTTTACTTGTTTTAATTTTTTTGTTTTGGTTTAATTTTTGGTGTGTACCCAAATAATTACCATCAATTAAAATGAATCCGCCGGACTACAGAACATATTTTCAATTAATGTAAATATTGATACATCGGATTATAGTCGTCTAATTGTTCACTTAAAAACACTCGAAAAAACATGTTTTCTAATTATTGCGGATATTTATTATCGACTTATTGGATCTTGTAACCGAAAAACGTATTGGACTGGCATCAATTTTATGTCCCCATATACCGTATTCGATAAACTTTTTCGGGCGCATCGTAACCTTTCGGCGGCGTTGCCACATGTCAGTAACATAGCATATTTTTCTTAATTATTTATTAATTACTTCTATCACAAGCTCTAAAAGTCAGATTTTAATTAGCCAAAATGTTCAGAATTGTCTTTTCTTCCGTTGATATAACTTTCATTGAAATCTGAACATCAGTTTTTGTGAAGTAAAATAAATCTGCAATTTCCCATAAGGATCAATGTTTAAAAGCAATTATTTTATAATATTTATAACTTTTTTTAGTTCTCTGTAAGACCTTTAAAAATTTAACTGGTTAATATTCTTATTATAAAGTACTAGTATGCTAAGTTTTATAATTTTCTGAACATTTCTTACACACGGTAGTACCTACTACCTTAAAATAAATAACCCTGTAAACATGGGTCTAAATTTAATTCATTCTGAAAGCGATGCCGCCAAGTACACAAAAATGATAAAGTAAAGAAACCCTTTTGTGAACAATGATTTATTGCAGCAAAAAATATTTAACCCGACGAGTTTCTAGTACCACGCCACGTGCCACCGGTTTTATAGTAGGCAGAGGCGAAATAGGAGAATGTTTTGTAAGTAGGTGATACGTGTTTTAGCAATGTATTTTTTTATTATTTATCTAAAAATATGTAATCAGGCTCTGTCCGAGGCTATGTGCATTCAAAACGGTTTGTTTACTTTATCATTTTTTGAGTACTTGGCGGCATCGCTTTCAGAATGAATTAAATATGGGCCCATCTATACATTGTTTTATAGAAGGAACAGTTTAAAAATGTAAATTCGGTGCTCTTTGATAAGAAAAAAATCACAAAAAGTTTAAAAGCAAATAAATCGGCATGCTTGTCTTCGCGGCCGCCTTTGCTATATTTCTTTTATGATATGCCGATTGATGCAGCTGGTCATCGCACTATGGGATAGAAATTAATTTTTTGGTCAAAATTCTGAAACTTACCAATCTAACTTAAAATGAGGTGCTTTTTACTGGAAAAATATTATAAATTATTACAAATGCTTTTTGGAAACCTAAAATTTATTATATGTTATTATAAATTTACACCCCCATTAACATTATTATTTTTTATTGTACAAAATAAACTAAAATATCAGCTTGTTTGGTTAATTCGGTAGTATTCTAATCAGTAATCCGATGATTATTATCTCATATGATATACAGGGTACGACAATAGGTATTATTTTTAAATGGAATACCCTGAATATTATATCACCACCAAAAAATATTTTAAAATGCTTTAAAAAAATACTACATTTGATGTGTCTATCTCAATTAGTTTCGAAAATATGACATCAAATCTGAAAAATAAGTTTAAATTATTTGTAGAAGCGTAATAGAGATACATCTTCCACAACTTTTTTATTTTTTAACGTATAAAATAAATAAAAAACATTGTTTTGTTGGGTAGATTCTGTAGAATCCATATCTTTCCTCAGAATGCTTTAATCTTTTAGGATATACAGTGTAGGACAAAATATATTAAGATTTGTAATGGAAAACCTTGTTAATTATAAATAAATCTTGTATCTGTCCTTACACTCAGAAGTAGCAAAAAGTAGGAAGGCAATTGTAAGTACAAAAACTGATAAAGAAAAAGGTAATTTGACAAAAGTAGCGAGACTTTGCGAGACGATGCAACAATAGCTCTTATTATTTAAATTCTTTTACTTTTTTAGTAAACAAGGCTAATAATAAACTAAGTAGATTAAATGTTGTATATTTATGTTTACTTAAAATACATTTTTAAGTTCTTATTACCCCAGTAGAAGTCGTCATATCCTTTTATAATTTTGCGTACATATAGTTTGGAGGATCTACATTGAAATACACAGCATGAGCCATTAAAATTTCAAAGTTGCTTTTTGGCCAAAATAATGGATTTCTATCCCATAGTGTATCAGCGCGTCGCTGTAAAGGATAGTGGCGCCGTTGTATAAAATAGTCCGATTGCAAGCGGCCTTTTTTATGCTTTTTTGTATTATTTTCAAAGGGTACCGAATTTGCGCTTTTAAAATGTTCTTACCATACATTGTTTTACTTTAAAATTTATTGTTTTCTTTATTACATGTTAGGGTTATTTTCTTTTCAATTACGTTACGTAAAGGTTTATTAAATAATTATATAGCTATTAGTTGCTTTCTTTTAATTTTCATTACCGTTACTCAGCTCAGCTTAAACACTTTGACCACGCACGCATTTATTACAGTCCATTTCTGCTTGGTTTCTACATTTTCTTTCTTTACTTTTTCGCTTGAAAAATATATTTCTTGGTTAGAAGTAGCGTTCTTTAGCCATCTTGGTGGTGATTTAATGCTTTAAGTAACGGAACTCTGTGTGGATTAAAGGACATCACGCCATATAATTGGATTTTGGAGACATTATGCAAGGTTAGTAAAGGGTCTTTTAGGAAAAAAAATCTATCTTAGTAATTAATTAACTAAATGGAAATTATTTTACTATAATTATAGTTATAAATATTATTAAGTCTTTCAATATGTCTCGAAAATCTGTAAAAAGTTTTAAAAATTACGGCATTAGAAAAAAACTATGCAACTTTTATACAACGGTCGTAAAATTTTGCATTACCATTGTAGTATCATTAAGGAAAATAATACAATTCCATTGGTATAAATTTTTATTTCAACGAAATAATATTTGGCTTTTCTCCTGAATAAAATTAAAAATTTTATTTAACATTTTATGAAAATTAAGATTTTTATACATTATGAAGAACTATTCTGCTCTTAGATTATATAATTACAGTTATGATTACTTTAAAAGAAATAAAATAATTAAAAATTTAATATTAATTTACTTAAAATACAAAGGTTTCAATCTATAAACAGAGGTTTATTAGCACTCGGTGGAGAAAAGCCAAATAATATTTTGTTTAAATTTAATGTCTCAGAAAACAAATAAAGCATAAAATAACTTTATTATATGGCTAAACATTTTTTACTATTCCTTTTAACTGGTTAAGATACCTAATAGGTGTGATCTTTCACCAGTTAATTTTTTCAAACGCAATGTCAAACTCTAAAGTGTCCATCAGACATTTCATTTTTAAAATTGTTTTCAGTTTTCTAACAAGTTTATCAGTAAGTTTTTAGGTAAACTGTTTACCACATTTTTGGTAAACTATTTACCACATTTTTGAGACGCAACCATGGGCCCAGTTCTCGTCTGGCGTCTTGTTAATATTTTATTTTATTGGATTAAAATAATTTCAACCGAGTGCTAATGAACCTTTGCTTAGAGATTGAAACCTTTGTATTGTAAGTAACTTAATATTAAATATTTTATTATTTTATTTCTTTTGAATTAATAATAACTTTTATTATATTGTGTAAGAGCAGAACTAGTTCTTCACAATGTATAAAAGTTTTAATTTTCTTAAAATGTTAAATAAACTTTTTAATTTTATTCTGGAGAAAAGCCAAATAATATTTTGTTTAAATTTAAACAGAAAACAAATAAAGCATAAAATTCTTTATTTTTTGTACTGTTGTAAAAATTTGCATCACCATTTTAGTGTCATTTGAGAAAATAATACAATTCCATTAATATAAAGTTTTTATCTTGGCACCAACTACTAAGAAAAAAAAATAGAGTCGCTTGTAAGTGAGAATGTGAGAAAAAAATTGCAAGAAAAAAACAGAAGAAATTTAGATCTAAACTACAAAAATTATACTACCAAATTAAACAAAAATTGTAGTAATAATAATTAAAAATTATGTGTTAAATAGGTGTAGATCATATTACTAAGAATTGGGAAAAACTTGATGTTATTTTATTTTTGGTTTGTCCTCCTAACCAGAACTACAGCCATAAACAATTATACTGCCAAATTAAGAAAAAAAGTGTTGTATTATTATTTAAAAATTATATGTGAAAGTGTAAATCATATTACCAAGAGTTAAGATAAACTTAATATTATTTTATTTCTAGTTTCTTTTCTAAGCAGAATTAAACTATACACAATTATAGACTACGATTTAGATAAGTAAAAGTCATGCGATCATTATCGATTAGAAAGAAAAGTTGATTGCTGTCTTTAATTTTATGACGTCTTCGGCTTTTTCTTAGCCAAATTTTACTTACCTACCAAATTAATCAAAAAGTGTAGTGGAGATGTGCTTTATATTGGTTAGGCGGATTCATTTAATCGGATGGTCTTCTTGTTGAGTACACGCCTGGAAAGAATGGGACCGCTTCGGTTCTGGTCCCGGGTATACGAGCTGACCGTGTTCAGCCCTATTGACCCCTATGAATTGGCCGGTCGCCTAAAACAAAATAGAAGAAAAACCCAAAAAATTCTAATTAAAAACGACGTTTCGGTGGCAAGTCTGCCACCGATGTCAAGTTGTAAATTAGTTAAAAATAAAAATAAAATATTAACTAATATTTAAATTAAAAATGATTAAAATTTAGATTATTTTTGTATCTCAAACTAAAAATAGTTTGACATATGTGTCATAAGTGATATAAGTGTTTTTTTTTACTTATGTCACTCATGACACATATGTCAAACTATTTTCAGATTGAGATACAAAAATAATCTAAATTATAATCATTTTTAATTTAAATATTAGTTAATATTTTATTTTTATTTTTTAACTTAATTTTTTATCTTGACAACGGTGGCAAGTCTGCCACCGTTGGTGATTAGAATTTTTTGGGTTTTTGGGGGTTTTGCTTTTATTTTGTTCCAGGCGACCGGCCAGTTCATAGGGGTCAATAGGGCTGAACAGGGTCAGCTCGTATACCCCGGGACCAGGACCGAAGAGGTCCCATTCTTTCCAGGCGTGTACTTAACAAGAAGGCCATCCAATAAAAAGTGTAGTATTATTAATAAAAATTGTGTGTGATATAGGTGTAGATCATATTACTAAGAATTAATAAAAACTTAAACAAATAAATTTCTAGTTTCTCCTCTTTAATCGATATTTCCTTGGAACATATACCACTTTTCATTTTTTTATTTTTATTATTAGAAGTACAAATAGAAATATTTTTTACTTATTTCTGACCACCCTATATAATACACTGTATTAAAGTTTTATTTAAACCTTAAATTTAGAACTTGAAAAGTGAGTGTAATAGAATTGTGTATCATATAAATCGGAATTAGGAAAATCAACTACAGGGTGTCTAAGAATATGTGGGCAAGCTTTCGGATTTATAGAGACCACATTAAAATAATGTAATAAATTCCTTCCTATAAAATATTTTCCCAAAGTCCCTCTTTACAGAGATATGTGCCCTTAAAGGACGCCACTGAAAATCGGGTTTTCTTAAATAATTTTTATATTACTTGGTATATTGAAATTCTTTATTAATATGATAAATATCAGTTAGGACTCCTTAAAATGGTATCTTTGAAAAAATTTGCTTTCCTTAGTTCGCCAGGGGCGTACTAACACTGAGACATTAGTAATAATTATCTTTACACCCTGTATACAATAGAAATAAAAATATCAGTTTTAAATAACTTTAACACTTAGCTCAAAAATGTTCTCCTGTCCGATATCAATAAAGTAAAGTAGTTTCAAGAAAAACAACATTTTGATTAAATAGGATTTACTTAATAATTTTGTTTTTCAGTTCAACCTAGGCTCCCTCTTATTTTTTGCATTCTCTAGCTTTAATTATCAAAGATAATGGGACCCTCCACAATGCTGCAACATTATTTTTCCTACGACCACTTGTGAAAATAGCAAATAGCACACTGATTTCATGCATAGAAAATGCGTTATATCACACTAGTGTTGCAAAGTACTTTACAGCACTAGTGTTGCAAAGTATGATGTCATTCTAAAAACTGCTATTGGTTTTGGAAGTGACATATTTATTGTTAGTGATAGTAAAAAACTTTTACTTACCTTAAACAGTAGAAGCCAAATTAGCGAAAATGATATTATTAACGTTAAGTTACTACACAGTATAAGCTTTCTTCTAATATTAAAAGAGTAATAATAAAATTTCCGAAAAAATAAAAACATAAACAAAAATACACATCAATGGCACAATGTTGTCAGGTAAGTAGATCAAATTAAAAATCTTCCTCCTACCTTTGAGCATGCACTTATGGAGGCAGCCTTGCCGCTTGACCGTTCGACCTAAAGCGCCAGAGAAAAACTCCTATCAGAGATCAAATTTCTTTCTCTCTGTCTTCGTGTACTCAAACAACTGGTTAATTTTTTTTTAAATCTCTTAATTAAACCTGAGGATAATAATGAATCCACTTTCTTTTATCCATTCATAGATAGAATCTGACCCTTTCGACGTTGCCAAATGCTTTCCATATTTTGCATGGTATAACAGACGTTTAGTAGTTGTTTTTTCTTACGTTTAGGACTTTAGGTTATGCATTTACAATTTTCATATTTTTTATATTTTTTCTCAAAAATATGAGAAAAAAATTAATTTTTACTTAATTTTACATGTGATGTTCAGTTTCATTAACTCGTTTTACCAATTTTACCTCACCCAGCACCCCTTTTCATTCCCCGGTCCCGTAAGTTTGTTTACTGATATTTTTTAAAAAACGGAATATTTTGGATATGCGCCACTTACGTTTTATTTAGAAGACTGTCTAAAATATGTAAGTATCAATAATTAAAAAGAACCCTTAAAATAGCAGAAAACCGTATTAAACTATTACCGTTATTACCTAACCAAACCATACAAAATGATAAAAGTTATATAATGCTTCTAGGTAGGTGATTTTCGATGTAAAAATATTGTCAAAACAGTATAATATAGCAGTGAGGAAAAGTACATATCACCCTAGTGTTGCAAAGTAAATATCACCCTAGTGTTGCAAAGTTCTCAATTGTTTTTTATTTTTTCTGTAAAGACAAACTTTAATTTTTTTTTTTTTTGGGAATAATTTGTGGTCGTAGGAAAAATAGTGTATAGTACTCGTGTGAAAATGACTTACTTACACTCGTGGGTTTGTCGCACTCGTGTGAAATTAGTCAGTTTCCACACTTGTTATGTAATATACTATTCTAGTTTCGTGAAAATAAAAAAATTTAGTACAATTTTCAACAGAATAGGGTATCTGTTTTTAGATGTCCCTACTAAACAAAAACTTGTAATTGTTAAAACCGCTTTAATTTATTGACATCCAACAGGAGTAACATTTTTTTAGCTAAGGGTTTAAGCTACCCAAAAATACCTATTTCATTTCCTTATTATACATGGTGTAAAAATCATTAACACCATTGTGTAACGGTAAGACTGCCCCTGGCGAACTATCAAAGGCAAATGTTTTACAAGCATACCATTTTAAGGAGTCTTTACTTGTATTAATCATATTAAAAATTATTTCAATACACCAAGTTATATAAAAGTTGTTTAAGAAAAACCGATTTCCAACCAACTGGCATAAACACATTGTATCAATAGCCACCGCGTCTTCCAAAAGCTTGGATTTCTTTTCCGAGCCAAAAAGTATTTTTCTTCTTTCAATTTATACACTTTGTATGTGTCCCAAATTCGATCCTCTCATGTCTGAGGAATGGCATTCCCTACAACCCTCAGCATTCTTGATGCCATTCAAAGAAAAGCTGTTCCTCTTATTAATGATCCTTTACTTACTCAAAGACTTCCTTCTTTTGCCCATCGTCGAGCTGTGGGAGATCTATTGCTCTTTTATAGATACTTTTACGGCTTCTGTTTCGACTAATTATCCAGTATAGTTCCTCCTCTTGCAGCTCCCAACAGAGAAACTCATGGTGCCGCACGTGTGCATCCCTATACGGTCCAATTGGACATGCCCCAAACCATTTCATTCGTTCCTTAATCCCTAGAGTTTCTAGAATGTGGAACCTATTGCCAGCGGAGGTCTTTCCTTCTTCCTAAAATCTTCAAGTTTTTAAGTCCCGTGTTAACAAACTTCCTCTTACCTCGCTTAAGACACCCACGGTACGTTAGTATTTAGGCTTTTAACCCTCGTGGATTGTCCAAAGATTAAAAAAACCCTTACAAAGCGCCATCTATTTTTTACATCCATGCAAATGCCCTTTACGTGATCCGCCCTTTAAACGAATAAACCTTAGCTCAGCACAAACTTAAATAAATTTATGAGGATGCTCCTCTATTATCCTTTCCGAAACATCGTTGTTTTTTAGTAAACCAATTTATCAGCTAATATGATTGAGCCCTTCAGCCCTTAATCATAAAACGATGTCTGACGAATTGAAGGTAACTAATCGTTTGAGACCTGTTAGACACGTAGAGATAATATTTCAGACAAGTTTGATAAACGTGATATAATACGTTCACGTGGTTAAATTTTTGCTGAGATTTTTGCCTTCTTTTATTTTTATATAAGGGGTTGTTGGAAATATTGCTGCCTTGGCAAAAAATAATCACCCGTGGAGCGTAGTAAGTCGAAATAAATTTTTAAATGTTTATTTACTTATTTAATTTTTTTTTGGAAAATGTTAAAAATTTTGTTTATCAAAAAACATAGAATAAACTGGGATGCTTCAAGCATTTTAGCAAAGGAAACTTGTTCTAAAAAACGCAAATTCAAAGAAAGTGCGTATATATTATTAAATAAAGATAATTGTGTAGAATCAATTTCAGTTAATTTAAATAACACTTGGTTGCCTATGCTTGATACTGAAGTATCTTCAGGAAGACTAAACATTAACTAACTATTCACCTTTTTGGTAAAATAAACAATTAATACAGCAGCAACCAGTTATCTATGTAACTATGACACTATAACCAAACAAACATATTTTGACATTTAATGTCAAAGTTTTCAGAATATCCTAAAAATACATAAAAATTTTAAATTTGAAAACCTAAATAATAGTAAATTTTTATTTTTATTATTTTTATTCCATTTATCTTGACAACGGTGGCAGATTTGCCACAGAAACGTCGATTTTTAATTATCTTTTCACTTGTTTAATTTTTATTTTTTTTTTTTTTGGTCTTTTAGTACTCCTAATTTTATTTTGGCGTGTACCCAAATAAATACCATCCATTAAATGAATCCGCCAAACTACAGAACATATCTTCCAAAAATGTGGTTGAGTGTGGTGTACTGTGAGAGTATAATTTTCTTAAAGGATATAAAATGTTTTATGCTTTATTTGTTTTCTGGGAGAATAAATTTAAGCAAAATATTATATGGCTTTTCTGAGGAATAAAATTAAAAATGTATTTAAGGTCTTTCCTTTCCCCCAAATCTTCAAGTATTTAAGTCCCGTGTCAACAAACTACCTCTTACCTCGCTTAAGACACCCACGTTACGTTAGTATTTAGGCTTTAAGCCTTCGTGGTTTGTACAAAGATAAAAAAACTTATTTTATCCTGTAGCTTTTGTTACTTCTAAATGAATTTAAAACATTTATGTCAAATAATTTTTACTTTTATTCTTTTAAAGTAAATGTAAATTTTCTGTTCCGTCAACTTTAATAATGCTTTAAGATTCTTAATGCATTGGAAAAGTCTTTTAAAGTTTGAAATCAAATGAATATTCTTGGATTCTTAAAGTTTTTGAGTTAAATCGAACGCGTCCTATATTTTAGTTTAGTATCTTGAAACTGGTCAAAATTTTAAATTTAGATTAAGTTAATATGAACGATAATAAAATATTTCTCAAAGTCTATATGAACTCTTATGATTAAAGTTATTTAATAAAAGTGAAACACTTCTTATTTTTGATAATATAACCTATATTTATAAAAATTGTTGATACAAAAATATGTAGTTTATTATAAAGATCTGGGATAAGAAAAGTTTACGGTGAAATACTTCTACACTCCTGTACAATTCTTTGTTGTAATTGTTAAATTGAATCTGGCTGTGTTTTAAGCACAACGGATTTCAAGTGACCCCATAAGAAAAATCCAGCGGTGTCAGATCTAGTGACCTAGGTGGCCATTCTATGGGTCCCCTCCTACCAATCCACTGCTCTGGGTAATGATTATCCAACCACTCTCTTACTGGGCGTACATAATGCGGAGGCGCTCCGTCCTGTTGGAAGTGCAGCAAATGTTTATCTAGAGCAAGATTTCCATTGGCGTCCCTTTGATTTTTCCACCCTCATGAACCATAAGAGGTTCTGATAGTTGTGTCTAATATTTCTGCATAAATTTCACCATTTAGAGTTTCATTGATGAAGAGGGAACCGATGATGCTATTGCGTAATATACCCGCCGAAACATTTAATTTTTGAGGGTATTGCGTATGTCCTTCTTTAATAATGTGAGGATTGAAGTTGCTCCAATAACAACAGGTTTGTTTGTTGACTTTACCATTTAAGTAAAAAGTGTATTTGTCCCTGAAACAGATATTCTTTATTAACGTGGGCTGAGTAATAATCTTGTCCGTCATAATTTCGCAAAACACAATATGTCAGTCAGGGTCATCATTCCCCAATTCTTGAGCATATAGGAGTTTTTATGGATGAAATTTGTAAAGCTTCAATACTTTCCTGACTGACTCACACGAGAGTCTAGTTTGATCTGCAACTTTACGAAGGGACGTAGTGGGAGTATAGAAACTTCACCAAACCTCAATCTAAGCGGCCTCATTGAGCAGTCTTGGCTCATTCCTTTTCTTATTGCAAACAGATTCTGTTTCTTCAAATTTTACTACTCACGGATGTACTTGTGTATAACATTTCTTTCACGATGTATTTCGTTGAATATGGCCGCCGTTCTTGCAAAGCAACGAATTTGAGCTTCATAAATGAAAATCATTTCGACGCGTTCAGCAATAGTGTAAACCATTTTAAAAAACGACACTAATAATTGAAAACTATTGAAATTATTTATGAAAGTATCTTTCACAGATTTTTTCACTGATTCCCGAAGAACATAAAATAAATTATGAACACTAGGAGTCGGAAAATACAGAAAAAACCTATTTATCATTTAATAGCAGGCATAAGCAAAACGAGAATCTTGTTTTGTCGAAAACGGCAAAAAAACTAAATTGCTTTGTAGTGCCGATATCGAAGACGAAATGTAAATAAATAAAAAGAATTTGGAATGTATAGTATTGGTGGGTACAAACATTTTTAAACGAATTGCTATGAGGCGATGAATGAAATCCATTTTAAAATTAGATATTATATTACATTTCACTCATTCGTGAGATTAAGACAAGATTTTGAAAACAAAATTAAATGCAGTTTATGTAGAATTTTATAAGGAACACAAAAATGGTAAAAGAAGTAGGGGTTGCCATTTAATATTTTAGGGGTAGGTGTACTGGGGGTTGAAAGTAACACGACAACAAATGCCTCAAAAATTGTCCCACTTAACATGCAAGTTGACGTGTTTCGCCAAATTTTTATACTATCATTGGTAAAGGCAATATTAAATGCTGTTCATTTTCAAATTGTCACCCTGTATAAAAATTTCATTTTTCTAATTTTTTAAGGGAGCTCTTTTAATATGTATTCTTTAAAAACAGGGTAGGCTGAAACAACCTTATCTATTTAGCGTCCCAAAATGTAATGAGGTTTTTTAAAACATTTTTTTATCTTTGGACAAACCACGAAGACTAAAAGCCTAAATACTAACGTACCGTGGGTGTCTTAAGCGAGGTAAGAGGGAGTTTGTTGACACGGGACTTAAATACTTAAAGATTTGGGAGGGAAGGAAAGACCTCCGCGGGCAGCAGGTTCCACATTCTAGAAACTCTAGGGATAAAAGAACGAACAAAATGGAAATTTCGGGGCCTGTCTAGTTGGACGGTATAGGGATGCATACGCGCGGAACCACGAGTTTCTCTGTTGAGAACCGTGAGTGGAGGAACTATACTGGACAATTCTTCAGAGCAGAAGCCATGGAAGTACCTATAAAAAAGCGATAGATCCCCCACAGCCCGAAAATGAGCAAGAGAGGGAAGCCTTTCTGTAAGTGAAGGATTATTAACAAGACAAATAGCTCTTCTTTGAGTAGAATCCAGAATGCTTAGGGTTGTGGGGGAAGCCATGCCCCAGATATGAAAACAATACTCCAAGGGAGGTCGGATTTGGGACAGACATAAAGTGTATAAATTAGAAGGGGAAAAATACTTTTGGCTCGAAAGAGAAATCCAAGCTTTTTTAAGCTGCCGTGGCTATAGACACAATGTGTTTATGCCAGTTAAGGTTACTTTCAAATGTGACGCCCACAAGATTGAAGGTGTCTTTGCTCTGTAAAACTTGGCCGCTCATAAGTAGAGGATGAGTATTTAGTGACTCTTTTCGCGGCAAGGAACACGATTGTGTTTTGGATGCATTAAAGTGGACGAGATTTTTGGCGCCCCAATTCAATATTAAATTAAGATCCTGCGAAAGAGATATCTGCATCGCTCTGCGTTTGTTTTCCAAGTCAGGTTTAGTGATGAGTTTAGGAACCTGAAAACTGGAGTGAAGGGTACTATCGTCGGCGAAACTGTGAATGGAATTAGTTGTGGACGAGAGAAGGTCGTTGATGTGAAGAAGAAATAATGTTGGTGCTAGAACTGAGCCTTGAGGCACTCCAGCACAATGGTCACAAAGTGTGACGAATTGGTAATCCATACACCAACGCAAAAATTTTATACTCATACATGACTTAATTAAAAGGAATGCAATTGGTAAAAAGTGATCAACGTTGGTCAGCAGTGGCCGCTCGTAGCAAAATATTATAGGTGTTCTGCAATTAAATTACTCAAATAAATGGAATAATATATTCGCGGCGCATTCACCATTTTACCGAAATTAATTCTAAGTCGATATTCAGTAATCAGCTTTCATCTTTATGTAGGCAATTTAGCAAGAAGGCAGCAATAATTAAAGGGCTGGGTTTTAACGAAAATGAGAACAAAAAATATTTACGGAAATAAAATTATTAGAAACTTATGTTATTGTTTAAATATGGGATTAATCCGACGATCCTTCTTTGAAGCGAATCGATCAATAACTCTGTCATTAAAGTCTGTGATTTTTGATATAAAGTATTTTTCAATGGAAAGCATGGCCAATGCAGTTAAACGATCTTGTGCTATGGTATTTCAAAGGAAGGTCTTTATTCGCCTAAGTGTAGAAAAACACCTTTTAGCCTCTGATGTCAACATAGGAGTAGTTATTAAAATATCTAGCACATTTTTTGTCTCTTTGAAAGTGCTTTCTAAATTATTTTGTATTCAAAATTTTAAAAGTGGTGAACTACTATTTAATCCTTTACAGTCTTCCCACGATGTCCAGTAACGGTCTACCACTAGTTTTTAGTTCAAGTTTCTCTTCATATGAATATTTAAAAAATCGTTTAACGTTCACTAAATTATGCACCACATCCATTGTCAAGAAACACTAAACACACAACGAAATACGAATAAAAAATATAAACTTGTCGACTTCCACACGCGCGATTAAAAAAATGTCTAAATAACCTGTAAAGTGCTACCGCGAATGCCGCACAACAATAACTAAAATTTACGTATTTTAGCAGCCGAATTTTGCCTAACGACAAGTGCATTCGGCATAGAGGAAATTAAAGCAATCGTGCGGTGCACCGAAAAGAGTCGCTTAGTTTAGTCAATGCAATAACGTCGCAAGAGACTGAGTATTATTTAAGATGGTCCACTGCGCAGTAATCTATGATGCGTCGTCACTGGGTGAAGATGCGTGTGCCTACTATACTAGAGTTCTCGGCCGGAAACTGGTTATTTTAGTTTTGTTTTAATGGATATTTAATGTTTTAATCGTAAACTGATGAATTGAATGTTATGAAAAATACCAAGCAGCTTAAAAATTCTGGTGGTTCTGCAGAACTGCAGCTCTTATGCACCAGCCGCCCCTGTTGGTCGGTATGATTAATTAAATGGTCAACAAGATTAAAGGAGTTCTGTATTAAATAAAAACATTCAAGGACAAAAAAATTTTTGTGACGGGCCCAAAATTATAAATTTTATATTTTATATTGAGAAAACAAACTCTAAAAGCTAGTTACAATTGAAGAACTGGTCATAGGTATTTAATATTTGGTCAAAGATACTGAAATAAAGATACTAAGTGACATAGAAATCCCAACACCCAGTTTAAATGGTTTTATGTTAATTAAATTTAGTGAATTTATTTATCTTACTGTAAATAACAATTGATAAAATTTTCAGCCTTATCATTTCGACATTCCGGTTTTTATACTGTTTTTTTTTATTCACCAACGATCTAAAAATGAATATTGCAGCCGCAGTAAAGATCCAAATTTGGCGGATTTTGGTTGTTGACATTCTTTACTATTGGTTACGATGCCTAGAGTACGAAGACCTGTACGATTTCGTCAACTTAGTGAGTTTGATAGGGGCCGTATAGTGGAACTTCGGGAAGCTGGACTTTCTTTTCGGGAAATTGCAGTTAGAGTGCAAAGAAGTGTAGACACTGTGGTTAGGTATTGTCAGGCATGGCTTCAAGAAGGCCGTGCGCAAAGAGCAAGGGGCACTGGACGCCGCCGTAGAACAACAGACCGTGAAGATCGCCGCTTAAGATTATTGGCCTTAAGGGACCGTTTCTCCATCAACAGGTCCATTGCAAATGAATGGTTTGCAGAACACGGAAGACCTATTGGCATGCGAAGTGTTTACCGACGAATGAGAAGTTTTCGCCTGTTTTCATACCGGCCACACTGGGTCCTCCCTTTAACTCAAGAACACCGACCTAATCGCCTTGAGTGGTGCAGACAACGGTCACTCTGGGATCAGGAATGGAACAGTATTGTCTTTGGTGACGAGTCTCGATTTTGTTTAGGCATGCACGATGGTCGAGCCAGGGTTAGAAGGCGACGTGGTGAAAGGAGGAATCCACAGATTTTTGTTGAAAGACGTGTTCAATACACTGTTGGAGTTATGGTTTGGGGTGCTATAGCTTATGGCTCCAGGTCACCCTTAATCTTCATCAGAGGTAACATGAACGCGCAGCGTTATTTTCAAAAAGTTCTAGAACCCCATCTTTTACTCTATCTTGACACTCTGCAAATCCAACTTTCCAACAAGATAATGCCCGACCACATGTTGCAAGAGTCACAATAGACTACTTTCAACGTAATGATGTCACATTGTTACCATGGCTACCAAGATTTTCCGACTTATCCCCAATTGAGCACGTGTGGGATATGATGGGTAGGAGATTGCTCAATTTGCAACGTCCTCCTCAGACTCTAGAAGCACTTCGAGAGGAGTTGGTGGTTGCCTGGAATGAGATACCACAGGAGGACATAGAAGCATGCCTAGGCGCGTTGGAGAATGCGTAACACATCGGGGTGCATCCACACATTATTAAAGGTAAAAGGGCTTTAAACCAATGCAATCACTTCAAATTTTTATCATTTACTTATTATGCTTCATTAAGTACTTATACAAAATTTTATTAAAATAAAACCATTTAAACTGGGTGTTCGGATTTCTATTTCACTTAGTATACAAAGATTTTAAAATTTTAAAGTCAATAAATGCTACATAAATATGTGTAGCACCTCATCATCAATAGTCGAAGATCGTTTCATGCTGTAACACTTGGTCACGAATTGGTCACTATGGGTCATCAGGTCACAGTAATTGGTCAGCGGTAAAAAAGAATCAAGAAAAGTTAAAAGGTCGTCACCCAAAAAATTACGATATTTTTTGTTACTACATTTTTTTAAATATAAAAACTAAATTCGAATCTTGGTATTGACATTTCAATATTCGAATTCTAACAATTCCAGTATTCAAATCTTGGAGTGTGTTCATAAATAAAATGTAAAGTAATCCTTGTACTCTGTAATGGAATCAAAATGACATTTGAAATTTATTACATTGTAAAAGCAATTTTTGAACGCTACTCAGAAAATGAATCGTAAAAATGTCCCTTGTAACCTAGGCATGTAACGGAAAATAATCAAAAATGTTTATTTATTTATTTATAAACTAATATAAATTACAATTTTAATATACTATAAATCAAGTTATAAACAAATCACTACTTATTAATGCAATAAATTAAAAAAAACCTGTATGTTTGTATAAAGATATTCTTATTTTGAATCTGAAAAAGTTTGTAGGTATTTTGTGGTTTGAAAAAAAATTATAACTTAAATAAAAAGAGCCTAAAAATGAACAAAGTTGTTCTGACAACTATACTGGCATCAGCAAAATATTTTTTGTTTCTTTTTAAAACTTTTAATTCTAAAAATTATAAAAATTTCTTTTGTTTCCTATTCTTTTAAGAGACAAATATGAAATGCGCAAAATCGGTAAATTCTTACCGCGCTCGTGAACACGGTAAAAATGTAATACAGAGTTACATTCCCAGACTATTTTTGAATGCTGTAAGACAAGAAGCAGTGTAATAAATATACTAAGTGACATAGAAACACCCAGTTTAAATGATTTTATTTTAATAAAATTTTGTATAAGTACTTAATGAAGCATAATAAGTAAATGATAAAAATTTCAAAATGATTGCATTGGTTTAAAGCCCTTTTACCTTTAATAATGTGTGGATGCACCCCGATGTGTTACGCATTCTCCAACGCGCCTAGGCATGCTTTTAATCAGGTGGTCAATGTCCTCCTGTGGTATCTCATTCCAGGCAACCACCAACTCTTCTCGAAGTGCTTCTAAAGTCTGAGGGGGACGTTGCAAATTGAGCAATCTCCTACCCATCATATCCCACACGTGCTCAATTGGGGATAAGTCGGGAGATCTTGGTGGCCATGGTAACAATGTGACATCATTACGTTGAAAGAAGTCTATTGTGACTCTTGCAACATGTGGTCGGGCATTATCTTGTTGAAAAGTTGGATTTGCCAGAGTGTCAAGATAGGGTAAAAGATTGGGTTCTAGAACTTCTTGGATATAACGCTGCGCGTTCATGTTACCTCTGATGAAGATTAAAGGTGGCCTGGAGCCATAAGCTATAGCACCCCAAACCATAACTCCAACAGTGTGATGAACATGTCTTTCAACAAAAAACTGTGGATTCCTCCTTTCACCACGTCGCCTTCTAACCCTGGCTCGACCATCGTGCATGCCTAAATAAAATCGAGACTCGTCACTAAAGACAATACTGTTCCATTCCTGATCCCAGAGTGACCGTTGTCTGCACCACTCAAGGCGATTACGTCGGTGTTCTCGAGTTAAAGGGAGGACCCAGTATGGCTGGTATGAAAACGGGCGAAAACTTCTCATTCGTCGGTAAACACTTCGCATGCCAATAGGTCTTCCGTGTTTTGCAAACCATTCATTTGCAATGGACCTGGTAGGGGAGAAACGGTCCCTTAAGGCCAATAATCTTAGGCGGCGATCTTCACGGTCTGTTGTTCTACGGCGGCATCCAGTGCCCCTGCTCTTTGCGTACGGCCTTCTTGAAGCCATGCCTGACAACACCTAACCAACACTTCTTTGCACTCTAACTGCAATTTCCCGAAAAGAAAGTCCAGCTTCCCGAAGTCCCACTATACGGCCCCTATCAAACTCACTAAGTTAAAGAAATCGTACAGGTCTTCGTATTCTAGGCATCGTAACCAATCGTAAAGAATGTTAACAACCAAAATCCGCCAAATTTGGATCTTTACTGCGGCTGCAATATTCATTTTTAGATCGTTAGTGAATTAAAAAAACAGTATAAAAACCGGAATGTCGAACTGATAAGGCTGAAAATTTTATCAATTGTTATTTACATTAAGATAAATAAATTCACTAAATTTCATTAAAATAAAACCATTTAAACTGGGTGTTCGGATTTCTATGTCACTTAGTATAATACATTTAGGAACGACTTCTGAAACAGAAATGTAAGAAATGTGTACTTTGTAATGATTTATGAACGTAACCTTGGTATTCACATATCGTTTTTTTTTTTGTTATAAGTAGTACATTTAAGACGACAAAAGAAATAGGAGAGAAGTTACCTAAATTATAAAGAAAAATATATTTTGAATAAAAAAATCTGATCGTACTCTAGTTAACAAAAAGTTCATTCTTTATCTAAGTGCCTTCTGTCAAGACATATCTCCTTATTTTGATACCCTTACCGAGTAAAAAGCAAACAACAGCTGACAAAGGAAAAGGAAAATATATGTTGCTATAAAATATAATCCAGGCGAGACTATTCCAACGGGATTCGTGTTTCTTCTGCTCCTTGTCACTCTGCTTTGTATAAAAATATAGTTTCAAGACCTTATTTAATCTAAACCTCTAGCGGTAGATTTTCTCTGATATGCAAACAATGTCGGGTAAGTTTAAGAAAAATTGCTTGAGCTGATTTTATTTAAGCAGGATTTAATACACTGCAAGAAATTTGTTAGAGATTCTTCAAGCTCTTTTTATACAGTGTGTTTATTAACTCCACTGACAAACTTTAAGGGTAATTCTCCAACAAAAATGGAGAAAACTTTCCATAAATATATGTTCTAAACGCCTTACTCTTTGGACCCCAGGAGTTAAAATTTCAAAAAATAATATATAATATAATCAAAATACAATTTTTGTATTTTTTAATCGACTTATTTTAACTTTGTATGGGCATACCCCTCACTAGGGGTAGCCCCTACGGGGGCTTAACTAAAACTTTATCTTTTTACTTAACTTCACTTCTACTACCTACTTCTTATCTAATATTCTAATAGTTTAAAAAAACTAAAAAACATTATATGCAATCAAACTAAAAATTAGAAAATAATTTTTCATTACAAAGAGTTTGTATTACAGTAATTAAAGGTCAAACAATGAATCATAATTATAGACCTTAAAATATAATTATAATAAAATTTAAGATAATAACAGAATAAATCACTTTAGAGTAAAAAGCGTGGCGTGCATTTTACTATTTTTTCATAACTTTTCCCTCATAGATATTTACAAATGAAATAATTATAACATTTAATATATTAAGCACCCTACGCTTTTATTCTAAAGTGAATTATTCTGTTATTATCTTAAATTTTATTATAATTCTATTTTGAGGTATATAATTATGATTAATTGTTTGACCTTTTATTACTGTAATACAAACTCTTTGTAATGAAAAATTATTTTCTAATTTTTAGTTCGGTTGCATATGAAAAGCGTGTTTTTTAGTTTTTTAAACTATTATTTATTTTTCATTTTTTAGTTCGACATATCAATTAGTTTTCTGCGGACATCTGATATTGAAATATTTCACGAACTATTTCGTAATCTAATCATTTCATTTAAAGCTTCACGGTTGCATGGGGTTTCATAACGCAACTACTCCGAACAAGTTTCTGTCAGCCTTATGCTGAGAGTACGTCCGAAACTGCACGTATGCGCAGATCGCGCAATGGCTCTTTCTCTGTTACTCTCCTACAGAAAATCTATAAAGAAATTTATTTATCCTGGCGATCCTAATCAGGATCACGGGATACTGTTTGTAGATTATTGCATTGTCATGGGTCCTTGATACGTGTGCAAAGTTTCAAAGAAATCGAATCGCTGGAAGTTTGTGAAAATTAAGCTTAAAGATTCCGTTACATACATACATACATACATACATACATACAACCCAAGCTAATATAAGCGTGTAATAAAAGCATGAAAAAAATAATAACGTTATTATTTTCAGTACAATGAAATCTTTTTTACCCTAAATAAAATGCATTTATTTTCATCGGCTTTATAAATGAAATTATCTGCCATTTATTAAAATTTTTCGGATCATTTTTAACAATTTTATTGACACATTATAAATAACTTTATTTTTCGGATATTGACAATCGTAATTTTTCAAGCACCCTGAACACATTTTTGTAACATAGCTGACGTTAGTCTAAATAAAGATTAATATTGTGAGAAAATTAAAATCATTTAGAAATAAAGTATACGCGTCGTGCTAGCTCGCTTCTTTCAATTGAGTTTTAATGTGTTGAATACTAGAAGAACAAATACATTTAAAATATGACTGCTAAAAAAACAAGAGACAAAAACTGTGTTTTTACATTTTTTTTATCTTTGGACAAACCAGGAAGGCTAAAAGCCTAAATACTAACGTACCGTGGGTGTCTTAAGCGAGGTAAGAGGGAGTTTGTTGACACGGGACTTAAACACTTGAAGATTTTGGGGTGGAAGAAATGACCTCCGCGGGCAGCAGGTTCCACAATCTAGAAACTGTAGGGATAAAAGAACGAACAAACTGGGAAGTTCGGGGCCTGTCCAGTTGGACCGTATAGGGATGCATACGCGCGGAACCACGAGTTTCTCTGTTAGGCACCGTGAGTGGAGGTACAATACTGGACAATTCTTCAGAGCAGAAGCCATGGAAGTACCCATAAAAAAGCGATAAATCCCCCACAGCCCGACGATGGGCAAGAGAGGGAAGCCTTTCTGTAAGCAAAGAGTCATTAATGAGACGAATAGCCCTTCTTTGAATAGAATCAAAAATGTTTAGGTTTGTGGGGACGCCATGCCCATTGCTGCTTAAAAAAAAAAACGATAAAAACATGCACACAGTTTGGTGGCATACTTTTTTTTGACAGAAATATTTCTTCAGGTGCCCCCAGGAGGCCACCGAACTTAAACAGTTTAATTTATGGCCGGGCCAAAAAAACTATTTTTAGACGGGACTATAAAAGTATCATTCAAAATGATAATAAAAATATTGTGCAAGTTAGAGCACTTAATATTAATAATAAGAGTGCTATCATCGCGACTAACAGTTTTTGACAACAACTTTTTATTATGCAAAAGTCGTAAATCGTTGATTTGAAAAATTTTACCAACACACATTTTTAAAGGAAATCAAATTATCTACAAAAAAGCTATCTATACCAGGTGATGCATCGCCGGGTGGGACATAGGAAATCCCATGTTATTTTTAATAGGGTCAATTATTGGCTCCCTAATTATTTTAGAAAAAAATTCTATTGAAGTTTATTGAAGAGCATGCAAATCTACGTACATGGTTAAAACTTTAGATTTTTCGGTTAACCCGTTTGCTAGTTAGATGCTAATATATTTTTAAAAATTGTTACATTATTATCGCCTCATATTTATGAACAACAATAAAAGTACCAGTTAGCGTGACATAACGTTGTCATTTTGAAATTTAGTGCTTAATTATTATCAAAAAATCGTAGAGCGAAAAGATAAACCATGAGTTATACTACTGAAGAAAAAGTATTGATGTATAATGGTACTATCAAGGAAATAGTTACCAAAAGGTGTCAGACATGTTCGCTGCTCAGTATCCGAATAGACCGATACCCGGAAAATCAACAGTCGATGGGACTATCAAAAAATTTGAGACTAAAGGCATAGTGATAAATAACTGCAGATGTAAAGCTAGGGAGTATCAAAGAGAAGAAAATGTAAGAGATGATAGAGACTTGAAAATTTTATTGCACGTGGAAGAAAATGAAGGGACGGTGAGTACAAGGAAACTTCAGGATATCATAGGAAAAGATCTATCAACAGTGCTTCGGATTTTGAAAAGACATAAATACATTTCATACAAATATAAAAGACATTAAGAGCTAAGGGATGGGGATGAAATATTCGCTGGAATTCCGGCAGGAATTTTTTTGACATGATGGAAAGGGCAAACATGGACAGGGAATTTTTAAGGAATATTTCTTTTACTGATAAGTGCACATTTACGTTAAACAATGAATCCAATCATCAAATTAAGCGATACTGGAGCAAAGAAAACCAACACAGATTTGTCGAAACGAGGACGCAATATCCACAGAAAGTAAATGTTTGGGCGGGGATTTTCGGACAACATATTATTGGACCATTTTTTCTTAATCAAAATTTGAATGCAGAATTGTATTTGAAACTACTCGAAGAACTAATTTTACCCGCTTTAAATGATGTATCCAGGGAAAATCAGGCAATTTGGTACCAAATGGATGGCTTCTCGGCACATAATACCCTGGCTATTCGGGAATATTTACACAATGCTTTTAATGGAAATGTTATTGGCCTACATCACACCATAAATTGGCCAGCTAGGTCTCCTGATTTTTCGCCAAATGATTTCTTCCTCTGTGGCCATTTTACCAAATTACTCTTATATATATATATTATATATATATATATATATATATATATATATATATATATATATATATATATATATATATATATATATATATATATATATATATATATATATATATATATATATATATGGCTGGAAACCATGTAACAAAGAAAATCGTTTTTCGTTAGATTTTCCCCATGTAATTAGAGTATTTAATTTGAAAATTAAGTAAACTAACACCTCATGTCTAACCTTTGATTAAGATGTTTCTGCCATGTTCAGATTTGAATCTCCTGTCTAATTAAGAAATTCACATTGGTAAGATAACTTTAAATAACATATTTTAGGGATAATTTGTAACATCTAAAATTGTTTTTGTAGATGTCCTGAGGAAGGAAGCAATCTGCTTTCGAAAGCTTGACAAATTCAATAAAGAATTCACCTGTAAAATTGACCATTATTTTTATGACTGCATCCCCAATAACCTCCTGGTTTTGACTAGTCAGTCACGACTACTCCCCACCTTATATATATATATATATATATATATATATATATATATATATATATATATATATATATATATATATAAGAGTAATTTTAAATAGTATAAATCGGGAAGTGTTATATTTCTTTCAATTTCTACACTTTCATTGTTGAAAACAGTTAGTTCAAATAAGGCGTCTCATACCATATTCTCCAGTTTTTTCCCGGGAATAGCCTGGAAACATGTGGGATTGCTTCAGAAAGCTTGTCATGTCTTGCCATGACAAATAAATAGAATAATAAAAAATATATACGGCTATCTTTACAGAGCCGGAGTAAGAAAACCGTATTTTATATCAAGATTTTTACAATTAAATAATTTTGATAGTCTAAAATGCGAATAGGAAGCAACCTGCACCTATCTGTTTGGCGGTTAAAAACCATTTTAGATTAAATATAGTATTTAAATAAATTGTTACAGGGTTGCCTAAAAGATTATGGCAAAAAAATTTACCCCCACAGTATAATTTTCAATATTATTATTTCTTTTTTAATTTACCAGACAGCTGGAGAGCTGCATGTGTCCAGCCTATTCCCAAGAAAGGATCTTAATCTCTTCCATCCAACTATAGACCCATTTTAGTCCTCTCACTGCTTTGTAAAGTAATGGAGAAATCCATTAACTCGCAAATTCTTAGGTATTTAGAAATACATAAATTTTTGCATGACAGGCAATACGGATTTCGTCACGAGGGATCTACAGCAGATCTTCTTTCCTTCGTTTCACACAACTGGAACAAGTCTTTTAAGTTTCTAGGTGAGTCCCAGATCGTTGCTATTGATATATCTAAAGCTTTTGACCAAGTCTGGCATGACGCACTTCTTAATAAACTTCCCTCCTACGGTCTTCCAACTAAACTCTGCTCTTGGTTCTCAAGTTATCTTTCTAATCGACGTATATCAGTCATTGTTGATGGCCACTCTTCAAGCTTTCACAAAATTTATGCTGGGGTGCCCCAGGGTTCATTACTAGCACCAACTTTTTTCTTCTTCACATTAACGATCTTCTTTCTTCCACAACCAATCCCATTTATAGTTATGCTGACGATAGTACCCTTTACTCCACTTTTCAGGTTCCCAAACCAACCTCTCAACCCGACTTGGAAAGCAAACGCAGGGCGATGCAGATATCTCTTTCACACGATTTCAATTTGATATTGGATCGGAGCGCCAAAAATCTCGTTCAATTTAATGCATCCAAAACACAATCATGTTCCTTGTCGCAAAAAAAATCATCAAACACTTACCCTTTGCTTATGAGTGGCCAGGTTTTGCAGAGCGGGACACATTTAACCTTGTGGGCGTCACATTTAAGAATAAATTTAACTGGCATAAACATATTTTATTTATAGCCCCCGCGGCTTCAAAAAAGCTTGGATTTATTTTCCGAGCCAAAAGTATTTTTCTCCTTCCAATTTATACACTTTGTATGTCTCCCAAATTCAACCCTCTCTGGAATATTGTTCTCATGTCTGTCGAATGGCATCTTTCATAACCCTCAACATTCTTGATGCCATTCAAAGAAGAGCTGTTCGGCTTATTAATGATCCTTTACTTACTCAAAGACTTCCTTCTCTTGCCCATCGTCGGGCTGTGGGAGATCTATCGCTCTTCAATAGGTACTTCCATGGCTTCTGCTCCGACGAATTATACAGTATAGTCCCTCCTCTTGCGGCTCCCACCAGAGAAACTCGTGGTGCTGCACGTATGCATCCCTATACGGTCCAATTGGACAGGCCCCGAACTTCCCATTTCGTTCGTTCTTTTATCCCTAGAGTTTCTAGACTGTGAAACCTACTGCCAGCGGAGGTCTTTCCTTTCCCCTTCTTCTTCAAGTATTTAAGTCCCGTGTGAACAAACTCCCTCTTACCTCGCTTAAGACACCCACGGTATGTTAGTATTTAGGCTTTCAGCCTTCGTGGATTGTCCAAAGATAAAAAAATACATGACAGTACTTATACAGTGTGTCCCAGGATAGGTGTTTCAAGAGGACAAATGGGCCAAAAATTTTTGATTTTTAAAGCGAAATTTTGGGAAAACTGGTTGCATGATTCAAAACTAATAAATACAAAATTTAACTTCAATTGGTATTATACAGGGCGAGTTATAACTAAAAATATGAAAAATGCTCAGGAACTAACTACTTTTATTTAAAAAAAAAAGAACAAAATTATATAGGTTATTGTTGTAGAAAATTAAATTTTATTTTAAAATTTGAAGATAAAGCATGAGAGTAAAAAAAAATGTAATTGTCCATTTTTTATATTACGCATTACAACTTAAATAATGGGCAAGTACCCCAGCTAAATATCTGTACATACCTTTATTTTGATACAAAAATACTCTCCTAAAAATCTTTCATGATATCGTGTAAGGAACTCGAAATATGACAGGTCAAATGTCAAAGCATATTGAACTGTAAAAGGCACACTCTACATTACTAGTTTTCACGACGTTTTCAATTTAGCGCCTAATTATCCCAAAAGCCAAAGCAGATTGGTCTGTCAAACAACAGACCGGTCAGCTTAACTGCTAATTGCTCTGCTGTCAAACTACAGACCAATCTGCCAAACTGCAGACCAGACATCCAAACTGCTAATTGTTCTGCCAAACTACAGACCGGTCTGCCAGAGTGCTGATTGGACAGCCTAACTGCGGATCAGTCTGTCAAACAACAGACCAGCCTTTCAAACTACAGACCGGTCTGCCAAACTGCAGATCGGTTTGCCAAACTACAGACCAGACTGCCAAACTGCCTATTGGTCCGCCAAACTGCAGATCGGTCAGTCAAACAACGGACCAATTGGCAATTTGGATTTGACAGACTGGTCTGTTGTTTGACAGACTGGTCTGTTGTTTGACAACTGGTCTGTTGTTTGACAACTGGTCTGTTGTTTGACAGACTAGTCTCTTGTTTGACAGACTGGTCTGTTGTTAGACAGACTGGTCTGTTGTTTGACAGACTGGTCTGTTGTTTGACAGACTGGTCTGTTGTTTGACAGACTGGTCTGTTGTTTGACAGACTGGTCTGTTGTTTGACAACTGGTCTGTTGTTTGAAAACTGGTCTGTTGTTTGACAGACTAGTCTCTTGTTTGACAGACTGGTCTTTTGTTTGACAGACCGGTCTGTTGTTAGACAGACTGGTCTGTTGTTTCACAGACTAGTCTCTTGTTTGACAGACTGGTCTGTTGTTTGACAGACTGGTCTGTTGTTTGACAGACTGGTCTGTTGTTTGACAGACTGGTCTGTTGTGTGACATCTGGTCTGTTGTTTGACAGACTAGTCTCTTGTTTGACAGACTAATCTGTTGTTTGACAGACTGGTCTGTTGTTTGACAGACTGGTCTGTTGTTTGACAGACTGGTCTATTGTTTGACCGACTGATCCGTAGTTTGACAGACCGATCTGCAGTTTGGCAGACCGATCTGCAGTTTTGCAGACCGATCTGCAGTTTGGCAGATTAATGTTTGACAGACTGGTCTGTTGTTTGACAGAACTGGTCTGTTGTTTGACAGACTGGTCTGTTGTTTAACAGACTGGTCAGTTGTTTAACAGACTGGTATGTTGTTTGACAGACTTGTCTGTTGTTTGACAACTGGTCGGTTGTTTGACAGACTGGTCTGTTGTTTGACAGACTGGTCTCTTGTTTGACAGACTGGTCTCTTGTTTGACAGATTAAGAGCCTGATAATTCCAAAAGCCACATAAAAGCCCATCTTTCTTTTGATTTTTATAATTATCGTAACAGAAAATATAAAATCACAGTCGATTTCAGTTTATTTTGCCATTTTTATATAGGGTTTCTGAGAAAATTTTGAAAATCACCCAATTTAGGGGTGATTTTTCAAGTATTTTTTAACGAGACATAATTTAAACAACCAATTATTACAGTCGATTTTGGGGATATTTAATTTAAGATTTCAAAACCTTCCCATTTTTTTTTTTTTTTTTTTTTTTGGCAATCAGCGGTTGCTGAGATATTATTCGTTAAAGATAAAAATATCTTTTTTATTTAAACTTTAATATTTCAGCGAAAAAGCAAATAAAAGCTGAATGAACAAGTTATACGATCCATATTATAGTGGTCAAGATGGATTATTTTTCCAATTTCATATACCAAAAAAAATAATCGAAGAAATTTTGAAAATCAGTTTTTTGCAAATACCTCGTTTCCTTTACTTTTAATTGCATTTATATTTATTATAAAAGTTGTAGAACACAAAATTCCTTACAAATTTGATTCTAAGCATTTTTTTGTCAGACCAACGGATCCGATAATAGAAGGCGCAGAGTGTAAAGCACTTTACGGTATGTACATACCTTAGCACGCAATCATATCATTATAATCCATAGCTTCTCCCGGTGTGGCGGTTGAAGGTGCTGTACTGGCGTTTTCCCTTCGGGAATTAAGTAAAGATTCACGCTAAATTGACGACATCCTTCTTTTGAAACTAAGTGCTGTAAGCAAAGATTCATATAGCCTGAGTTTGGTGATGTCCACGTTTTTTGTAACGGCCGGGTCGGTAGCGACCTTCACTTGAAGCGTCAGTTTTGACAGCGACCGGTTATACGTAATACCAGTAGCAGTTCTTATTTTGACAGCTGCCAATTTATGCATCGCATTGATTATTATTTTTCATGTTTTGGAATTTGTGAGAGCTACCAGCTCAACTAACCAGATTTTTCACCGACGAAGCCCTGGAAAGCATAGTCTGAAAGGGAAAGAGCTGGCGAATTGGACCAGAAGGGACCAGAGCCAAGAACAAATATAAAAAACATTTTATGTTTTACCCATCTATTATTGATCTGTAATACCTTAGAAACGGAAAATGTTATGGTAGCAATAATACCTGCTATCACACCTAGGGCATTATAAGCGGGCATTATGATAATGTCCGCTTATAATGCCCTAATGCGCTAATATGAAAATTTTATTGCTTATCCATTTTTATTTCTCTCACAATAAAGATCAAGTTTATACAAACATATGTATTAAAATAAAATCAATAACTTACCAGTTCCTGAAAATATGCCATTAAAACGGTTTCGGTTATTTGAAGAATTGCGTTCGCATCTTTCCAAATACCAAATATGCCATACTCCCGATCATACTGTTGCCTTAATTTAACTGGCAAAAGATTTTCGGTCGCTTTTATGGCCTTTTCTCTTATATTTTGTGGAATTTCTTCCATTTTGAGCAAATTGTTAAATAAAAAATGCCAACTAACTAACTGATAGAAACATCAAAGTCAAACTTAACACCAGTCATTATCTACTTACGTACACAGGTACAGGTGCAACTTATTTTTATATTGCAAATAAATATTGTAATTAGTCCTTGAAAAACTCTTTTTGGGTAAAACATAAAGCATTGTATGCACCACGGGCTTAACTGGACTATAATGCCCATCAGGTCGAAATAGCCCGAGGGCCTCTGGCCCGAGATTTCAGGGCATTATAGTCCTAGTAACGCCCTTGATACATAAATAGCTATTATTAGTGTATTCCTTTTAGGCAAAGGATTTTTGAGAATACAAATGTTAACTAAAATTTCTGTTCCTAAGCCGGTTCTGGACTCATCTTCGTCGAAAGGCTCTTTTCTGGCAGCTTCTGGATATCACGTAGTTTATTTGCGCAACGCATCCAAAATGAGACGACCTTCTTGATTTACTGTATTTTTATATCTATTTACAGACTTTTAATATAAACGGGTATTATCACGGGATTTTTTTATAGTGACAAGTATGAGCTTTCACACATTTGGGATTACATCAAGATTGTTATTTTCCTTGAAAAAATGTATTTTTGTTAAGAAAAAAACTAGAAAAAAACAAAGATAGTATTAAAACTAAAATAAACGATTTTTGCTTAACATGCATCGCATATTTTTAGGTCAGCAGAGCAATGACTAGTTCAGCAGTGTCTTTTTAAAGGGGATATATTCAATTTTCATATTTGTTTGCAATTTCTTGTACAATCTTATTATTCGTATTGAAGTTCATACATTATTTATCTTATTCTGACACTAAACGGCATATGAAAAACAAATAAAACTAATACTGCAGTTTCAGGTGAAGAATTTAAGCATTTCAATGCGAACAAAGAGATCTTACAAGAAATTTAAATAAAAAAATTGATTATATACTCTTTTTAAAGGACACTTCCCAGTTGAGGTTAGTTATTTGCTACAATTATTGAATAAGTATTGTCATTTTTAACACGCTTTTATTAGGTTGGGTTGTATGTATGTATGTAACGGAATCTTTAAGATTAATTTTCACCAACTTCCAGCAATTCGATTTCTTTGAAACTTGGCACACGTACCAAGGACCCATGACAATGCAATAATCTGCAAACAGTATCCCGTTATCCTGATTAGGATCGCCAGGATAAATAAATTCCTTTATAGATTTTCTGTAGGAGAGTAACAGAGAAAGAGCTAGTGCGCAATCTGCGCATGCGTGCAGTTTCGGACGTACTCTAAGCATAAGGCTGACAGAAACTTGTTCGGCGTAGTTGCGTTCTGAAACCCCATGCAACAGTGAAGCTTTAAATGAAATGATTAGATTACGAAATAGTTCGTGAAACATTTCAATATCACATGTCCGCAGAAAACTAATTGATATACTAAAAATGAAAAATAAATAATAGTTTAAAAAAAACTAAAAAACACGCTTTTATATGCAACTGAACTAAAAATTAGAAAATAATTTTTCATTACAAAGAGTTTGTATTACAGTAATAAAAGGTCAAACAATGAATCATAATTATATACCTCAAAATAGAATTATAATAAAATTTAAGATAATAACAGAATAATTCACTTCAGAATAAAAGCGTGGGGTGCTTAATATATTAAATGTTATAATTATTTCATTTGTAAAAATCTATGAGGAAAAAGTTATGAAATAATAGTAAAATGCACCCCACGCTTTTTACTCTGAAGTGAATTATTCTGTTATTATCTAAAATTATAATAAGTATAGATTACTTTGAGGCGCCAAAAATATCGTCCAATTTAATGCATCCAAAACACAATGGGCTATAATTTGACCTCTTGCACCACTGACACCACCTGATAGGCACGGCCCTTGTAATGATTTTAAAGTAAATAAAAATTATAATAAAGAATAAAAAAGATGAATTATTTAATTTTCTACAGAGCTAAATAATTTTCTAAATTTTGAAGAAAGCAGTATCTAACCCAAATAAACCTTAAAAAAACTTTTTTATTTTTAACTTTAACGAATTCTACCACACCAAAAATATTTCTCTGGAAAAACCGTAATCGAAATACTTTTGTTGTAAAGTTTTCCAAAGTATTTGGCAATAGAAACGATTTTAAAATTTATGGGGGTATATTCAGTCAGAGTACATAAAGGAGGGATCCTCAATTCCTTGTTTGAGTAACAAATACCGATTCGGTGGTGTGGAATCGATATCTATCCAGCACGTGTTCTTTTACGTTACTTTTACGTGATTTGTGTTCAGTATTGAACAATTTTTCAAGTAAAATTGTGTTATTATGGTAAAAGATTATATGTATAAGGGGTGATTCATTACGAGGTGCACCTTAAAAAAAATAAAAATAAAAAAACAAAACTTTATTAAGTAATATTTATTATCATACGGAAGAGCTATGTCTTACATTTATTTTTTAAAGATTGGCTTCTAAATGTTGGCCTTTACAGCGCCTAACATGGTCTTTTTCTAAGCTCCAATTTCCGAGCGCCAAATCAATTCGTTAGAGTCATCACGTACACTTGCAGCTACTGGCGCTATGTTTTCTGCACTACGTGCTGGATGTGGCTCATTTGGTCAAGAATTATCCAATATTGAAAATTGGGGTTCAAATTTTTGTGTTGGTACAGCTAATAATCGGCTTAGTACGCCGATTATGCGAGGACCATAAGTTGCCCGAAGCGCACAAATACATTTCTCGGAGAATGATGTTTTTCATAATACAGTTGAGCAAATTTTAGACGTTGTGCCAGGGGCTAAGTCTTTCCAGGATAAATTGACAAACAGTACTGAAGACAAATACCATAACAGTTGGAAATTTGGACCCTCTTATCTATCCTAAAATACCTACTAGAAAAAGTAACTCTAAGTTAATCACCCCTTACATAAGATGTTTCCTAACTACAGTACGAAGGGGGCGATTTCTTATGTTTCTTTATAAAAAATCCTATGAAGATACTGTAACTTTTTGGTCTCCTGTATGTTTTTGCATCTAGCTTTGTTTTCGAGAAAAAAAAATAAGGCCATTAATTTATTTTTAATGATACAAAATCAAAATAAACAATAATTTGACTAAAAATAAAGTTATGTAATTCATCAAAAATCCTCGTTTTTCTTATTCACTACCGTCGAAATTAATAATTTTTTAATTTTGGATTTTATTTTATGTTGTTTATGGATACTTCTTGGAGTGGCATAATTTTTTTCTCGAAAAAGATGCGAGTTACGTGAAAAATACAAGAGACTAAAAAGTTACAGTTTAAATTGCCTAATTAAAAAAAAATATATACCTTAAAAAATCAGTGACGCACTTTTTCTCCATAATATTATCTGTGGAGCACACTGAGACGCCACTGGATCAAGAAATCTTAATCTAGGTAAAGCTTCACAAGCGCCTTATTACATTAAATAGGTAGGTACACCCAAGGTTAGTTTGTATTTATAAGGTTGCGACATATCCTCAACTTTTAGGCGGTTCGAGGTCGGGGACGCAAGGAAGGGCAATTCTCGGAGAAAAGTTGGCAAGACTGGGTAAAATCAAAGCTGATGATCAATCCAGTGGCGTCTAGAATTTGCGCATTTCATTTTGCATTGTTTTGGAAGTGATATTTGTTAAAAGATGTAATTCCAAATGTTTTTTATTTAAAGTAAAAGAATTTACAACTTAATAACAATTAAAAACTGTTGTGTAAACGGTTGTTCTACTAATACAATACACTGTATATCTCCGGCACTGAACAACATGGCCGAAAAATGGGAGATGTGACGTCATAACACGTCAAAGCAATATGGCCGAATGTCGTGACCTTATATAGACCGACTTTGGGTATACATATTTAAATCATTTGATTCTCTATTCATCACTGTTTAATTTTTAGAAATCGGCTAATGGTTCGTAAGGTAAATTCGTTTGAACTTTAGCTTAAATTTGTTTACAGTTGAAGGTAGATTTAAAGGAGCTAAGATAACCCTACACTGCAGTTACACCGCTTATTGTGCACCCTTGTTTTACGTCTGGGTAATGTCAACCAGACGGGACCTACAGCTTAACATGGGTTCCGAACCACGGATGACCTATTCACGACAACCCAAGACCAAGTCCCTAACCAGGAAAGGGTGTTTTTATCCCTTGTATTCAGCTGGTTGGAGGTCCGCAAGTCTGCGGTTGCGTAGGACACGGCAAAGTGTGTGCCGGCGCCTTGGTCTTTGCGGGACTTTAGCGTCGATACATTTTGCACTTTTTGACCGTCTTTTGTTAGGCTAACCACTTAATGTCGGACCAAACTTTATAAATAAATTTTTGGTCTGGCCTGGAATCGAACCAAGTCTGCGTTGGTTGTGCGCCTAACGATCCAGCGCTTTACCGCACAGGCCATCACACCGACATTGTATACCGTATCAGCTAAGTGAAAAGGTTCACAGGCAGTGCGTGGAAAAGAGACAGTCTAACGCGGGTAGAATTTTAACAGGTAGATATTAAATACATAATTTCGGCATGTAAACAAGCTGACACACCACACAGTGCGTCGATATGTGGACAAAAATGCCAAAATTAATATTTTAATGAAAATATGTGTAGAATTATATTAGTCAGTATTGCTTTCTGAATTAGTAGAGCATTGTACCCTACTTAGGGATGTCAAATTAAAAAAAAAACATTGAAATATCGATGTCGATAAATATCGGTTTGGCTAATATCGATTGTCCGATATATCGAACCAGAATAACATTTAATTAAATATATTTAATAATGTTATCTTACATTTTTTTGTGCAGGGGAGCCAATAATTAACCCCCTAGAATTACATAAAATTTCGTATATTCGCTTATTTTTTCCCAAGCTTACAAAGAAACACCGATCTTGATTTCAAATTGTATCTTTCTAAGTCATCTAGATGTGGGTTAAGTTTTTGGTCTAAATGTCAGTCAATCAGTCATTCAGTGGAAAATTGACGACTTTTTGACATTTATATCTTTATAACCGTTTAAGCTAACTTCATAAATTTTGTGCTTCTCGTTATCCTTATGAATATAAATAAACGCAGTTTTATATGTTTATATTAAATAGGTTTTAAGAAATGGAAGGGTCAAAAGTGGCACCAAGTGGTTCGTGTCATTGGCGATTTTAACTACCGATGGGGGCGCTGCTAAACGTAAACAAAGTCGAAAGAAACAGGTAATATGCAGGTAGCTAGCTTTGATCTTGTTACGGATTTCGGGTATTGAAACGGTTTAAAATACTGTTCAAGTTTCAATACAGCCGTGAATTTCTATAGATTTATACGTATTAAGTGTGTTAAAACTCAATTTGTGAGTTTAAGTAGTGCCCTTGATGGTTTACCAGACTTTTTGTTAGTGGTGATTTGATCAGTGAAGAAAGCGCCATGTAAAACTTTTTCGGAATGAGAAAAGAACTGTTTGTGACGCTAACCTCAGTATTTTCATACCTCAATTGCACTCCCGATAGTAGGTGTACAGGGTAGCTCGAATTAGACGCTCATCATTGGGATTTCGGAAACCGTGAGAGATACAGGATCGGTTAAATAGAGGCAAAGTTGCGCAATTTGATGCTCAATAAAATGCCGTTTTGCTTTTTAAAAATTCCGAGTACTTCCGAAGATATTCGAAAAAACCGGAATTTTCAATTTTGGTTTCTATTGTTTCCTGGCTATATTTGTTAAGATAACTTAAAATGGAAAACACGTTTTCATGGCAACTTTTTCTGCTCTATAATTCATTGTGATTAAATATTGAATCTGACGTTTCGGCTTCTGGCGAACATCATCAACTTAATTTTTTAAATACGGACCTGATATTTTTTCCAATTTAAGTAAATCCTTTCATCACTCTTCAAACACTATATATCGCAACTTTGATATTTTCGGACGTTTCGTACAAAAAATTCCATCATCAGAATATTGCATATTTATTTAACCATAATACGGCCCTGAACTACATTTTTTGGTAAGAACGTAAAAAAAGAATACACTTATTACATATTCGTAATCTTTTTATTGCAACTCATTGATATCTAACAGCGGAAATTACTTTATTAACCGAAAATTTCATGAATATTAGACATAAGATACAAAAAGGTAGACAACAAATCAGCTTACATAAACAATTTGTAATACTATCTTGATGCCCATATTTAAAAAAAAACATATTTTAATCACTATTAAAAGTGTTTAAAGAGATAACCTTCCGCCTCGATGCATTTTCTTGCTTTGCTTTGTATTATTAATACAGCTCGATTAATTGTTCTCGCAGGAATGGCAGCGACTTCCCTTATCAAATTTTGTCGTGGTACTTAAAGGTCGTGAGGTGCATTTTTAAATAAACGGTTCTTAAGATATCCCCAAAGGAAATAATCTAGGGGACTAAGATCTGGGCTCCTAGCGGGCCATCTTGCAGAACCATTTATTAGGAAATATATGGTAAAGGAATTGAGCTACTTTCCTTCCATTGTGGGCAGGAGCTCCGTCTTGCTGCCACTATATTTCTTGAAATACTGCCAAAGGTTGATTATCTAGGGCGTCTAAGACATCATTTGTAATCAAATTTAGATATTGTTCGGAAGTTAAGGTCCCTTCGTAAACGAAAGGTCCAATAATTTTGTTCCTCCACATACCAATCCATACATTAAATGAAGTTCTCCCTTGAATTCGTACCTGTTGGTTAGTTCTGTTCATAAAGTAATTTCCGCTGTTAGATATCAATGAGTTGCAATAAAACATTATGAATATGTAATAAGTTTATTCTTTTTTTACCATTTTACCTAAAAATGTAGTTCAGGGCCGTATTATGGTTAAATAAATATGCAATATTCTGGTGATGGAATTGTCTGTACGAAACGTCGGAAAATATCAAAGTGGCGATATATAGTGTTTTCAGAGTGATGAAAGGATTTAATTAAATTGAAAAAAATATCAGGTCCGTTTTTAAAAAAATTAAGTTGATGATGGTCGCCAGAAGCCGAAACGTCAGACTCAATATTTAATCACACTGAATTATAGAGCAGAAAAAGTTGCCATGAAAACGTGTTTTTCATTTTGAGTTATCTTAACAAATATAGCCAGGAAACAATAGAAACCAAAATTGAAAGATTCCGGTTTTTTTCGAATATCTTCGGAAGTACTCGGAATTTTTAAAAAGCAAAACGGCATTTTATTGAGCATCAAATTGCGCAACTTTTCCTTCATTTAACCGATCCTGTATCTCTTACGGTTTCCGAAATCCCAATGATGAGCGTCGAATTCGAGCCACCCTGTACAGTGGAAGTTACCAGTTAAACATAACGAAGTAAATAAATAATATTAAATTAATATCCATTTCAATGATTAAACATGTCCGATCACCTGTTTTCTTAGGTTGCGCCGTTGACCACCAGAGGTCTCATTGATCTTTGAAATCGCCAATATTATACTCTGCGCGCTTTAACTTGGCTTGACACGCTGCCGTGGTTCTAGATTTAACATTTAAATTTGGGTTTAATTTACCACAACAGTATGTTTAAATTATTTTTGGGCTTATTATTATTTTGATCTTTTAAAGCGCTCAGCCACATCTGGCTTTTATTTCTCAATTTTGCATGTTTAGGAACTCTACTAAAATAAAAGATTCACTTCTGCTTTAATTTGTTCGTCCTACATGTATTCCAGCGGAGTTTTAAAATATTACTTTAAAATATGCACAACAATAGAGACATTTTGCACCTCTTAAAATAACAGACTTTTTTAGCCTCCTTATGGTTATCGTTATTAAACATAACGATTCCGGCAGCAGTTTTAGACAGAGATTTTGCAACCTCTTTTAAGAAATTTATTTCGCGTCTGCGCTTTCGACACATAACCTTATTTTTGCCTATGGTTCACCGATTTTAAAGTTAACGAAAAATCAGTATTTACTTTTATTCTTCATAAGATATAAATTGATATTTAAATATATGCAAACACTTCTGTTGATTTCGTTTTTTAAAGTAGATGCAAACAATACAGTATAAGCAAAACCCAAAAAAAAGGTTAGGTTTGGTAGTAGAATAAAAAGCAAGTGTGCCAGATTGTAACGTCTAAATTAATTACTGATTTAGAATATCTGTAAAAGTGCAAGTCCGTTTTAATTTCTTAACACTATTTGATTTTTATTACTGCTATAGATTTTTCACTAATTAGAGCCTATGTATAAATGATATATTAATTAATACGGCATTAAAATTTTAACCTTTTAAATAATTGATATTAAAATTTCTACAATCCGGCAACCACGCAGTTTAACAATAACGATAACGATAACAATAAGCTCTTCGGTATTCATCCGTAATTGGAGTAAAAGGAGTCCGGTATGGTTAATAACGATAACGGATCATGTTTGCGTTACTGCGCAGTCTCAGAATAACGTTAACCACAACGGAATTGCAAAATAAGGGGTGCAAAATGTCTCTATTATTTCCTAGAATATCCCCTAAATTAAAAACACTCTAACGGGACATTTGTGTACTTAAAGTGACAAATAACACAAAATATATATTTTGCCTTAAAACATTTCACTGGGTGTCATGTTATAAATTTTTGCCCCTTGACTTTGATAATTTTTATTGTACAAAATATACAGGGTGTTTTCTAAAAGGTCTGCACAAAATGCTACCGTCTTGGCAGTAGACTACGTGACCGAAATTATCTTTATGCCAAAAAGAAGTTTAGGTTATACCTTTTATCTAAATTTTATACGATCTTGATATCTTTTTCCATTTAAAAGTTTAGGAAAACCGGCCTTAAAAATCGCACTGTATACACGTTGTGCTAAGTGAAAAGGTATACTGGCCAGGTTGAGTAGGGTTAGGGATGGCAATGATATATCGATTATTTTTAAATATCGATATATCGGAAATTAAATATCGATAATCTTCATCGATATTTAACTTCTTGATATATCGATATTGCATATTTTCGATAAAACGATTTATCGTCCTTTCTTGGGGACCATTTTTTTTTTGTGGATGGCAAGGCGTAAAAAGCGCATATTAATAATTCTCATCTTGTCTTTTTTTAAATCAAAAAATACACAGGGGGCGATAATTTTTCTCTCTCAAATATTACAGACAGCAGCCTTTAGCAAACAATTTATTATAAGACTGTCTCTGATTTAGTGACACATTTCCTTATGTCAGTGACAACATTCATTTGGCAGGAGACTGTTTGGTTTTACCTGAACCGATAATTTGGTAATTTTTGTAACTACATTTATTTAAATAATTTAAGATTCACTTATTATTATTTTTTTTAATTGGCACGAGGGTTTATCATATTGGTCTCTTCAAAAGTTATCTAACATTTTTTCTGTAAATTGTACAGGGAGTCAATAATCAACCCCCTTAAAATTTACATGGGGTTTCATATGTTCGCACAAAACACTATTAGATCTCAATTATTAAAAACAAAACCATACAACTTAAATAAAAATACAAAAATGTTATTTATAAAATACCTTGCGAATGCAATAAGTTTTATATAGTTAGGTGAAACTTGTAGGCCATTAGCTAAACGCATAAAAGAACACAGATCATACATTAAAAACACAGAATTTCATAAATCAAAAATCTGCCAACACGCATTTAATAACAATCACAAAAAACTGGGATGCTTCGAGTATTTTAGAAAAGAAAACTTGTTTTAAAAAACGCAAAATCAAAGAAAGTGAGTATATATTATTAAATAAAGATAATTGTGTAACATCAATTTCAGTTAATTTTTAAATAACACTTGGGTGCCTTTACTTAATACTGAAGTATCTTTGGGAAAACTAAAAATTAACTAACTTATCACCTTTTTATAAATAATAAATACACCAGCAACCAGTTATGTATGTCACTATGACACTATAATCAAACAAACATATTTGACATTTAATGTCAAAGGTTTCAGAATCTCCTAAAAACGCTAAAATTTTAAAACCAAATAATAGTTAATTTTTATTTTTTTATTTTCATTCAATTTATCTTAACAACGGTGGCAGACTTGCCACCGAAACGTCGATTTTTAGTTCTCTTTTTAACACGCTTTTATTAGCTTGGGTTGTAACTATCTATCTGTCTATGTAACGGAATCTTTGAGCCTAATTTTTACCAACTTCCAGCGATTCAATTTCTTTGAAACTTTGCACACGTATCAAGGACTGATGACAATGCAATAATTTAAAAACAGTATCCCGTTATCCTGATTAGGACCGCCAGGATAAATAAATTCCTTTACAGATCCTAATACTACTCTTGACAAAATGGCGAAAGAATTTTTAGTGAATAAACTGGAGCATTTATTTTTAAAAACTAATTGATATATCGAACTAAAAATGAAAAATAAATAATAGTTTAAAAAACTAAAAAACACGCTTTTATATGCAACCGAACTAAAAATTAGAAAATAATTTTTATTACAAAGAGTTTGGCACTTCAGAGTAAAAAGCGTGGGGTGCATTTTACTATTTTTTCATAACTTTTTCCTCATAGATATTTGCAAATAGAATAATTATAACATTTAATATATTAAGCACCCCACGCTTTTTACTCTGAAGTGACAAACTCTTTGTAATGAAAAATTATTATCTAATTTTTAGTTCGGTTGCATATAAAAGCGTGTTTTTTGTTTTTTAAACTATTATTTATTACTTGTTTAAATTTTTTTGATTTTTTATTACTTACCTAATTTATTTTTGGCGTGTACCCAAATAACTACCATCAACCATCCGGTATGTAGAAACGTGCTTTATTAACACCCTTTAAATTGTAATGACGAAAAATATTTTAAAATACTCAGAAGACTTTTAAATAAATTTTAAATAGGACTTTTTTAGTTACAATTTAATTTAAATTGCGGATATAAAAACAGTGATGACAAATTAATAATAATTTAATTTTAATTTTAGCCCTGTAAAACATTTCGTTGCGTCCGGTTTTTATTTTGCAATTATTCATAATTATGCACCATATTTAAATAAACGACGTAATCTGGTTTAATTTACGAATTATTTTAGCATATACAACGGGAAAGTCAGAAAAATATAGCTCTAAAGTTTGTGCGCAGTGGAATACATTTTGAACCACCTATTTGGATGCTGTTCAGTGGCGTTGGTACAAATTATGAATACAGGTTTCAACTTTTTTTTTTAAAGAAAACTACTGTATACTTTTTGACAACCCTGGTCAAATCGCGGACAGGGTATTCCAGGCTAACAGGCTTTTAGGATATTTTGAGAAAAATATTTCCCCACACTCTTTCATACTTCAACACTGCCGTCCAATCGAAAATCACTGTATGTGCATTTTTATATGCAAATACCAAAAACTCATTTTTGAAAAAATGTCACACACAGTGTTTTTCGTTGGACAATAGAACAATACTTCTTCATACTTCCTTATACCTCCCCATAATTCCCCATCCTTTCCCAAGACTTCCTTATACTTTCCCATACTTCCTTATACTTCCCCATTTTTCCCCATACTTCCTCATACTTTTCCATAATTCCACATACTTCAAGAAGAGAAAGCTTGGATATCTCTTTTAAACCAAAAAGTATTATCCCCCAATTTATACACTTTGTATGTGTCCCACAACCTTCCTTCCTCATGCTTCCCCATACTTTCCCATAATTTCCCTTACTTCGTGATACTTCCTCATACTTTTTCCTACTTTCCTATAATTCCCCATACTTTCTCGTACTTTCCCATACTTTCCCATAATTCCCCATATTTATCATACTTTCTTATACTTTCCCATACTTTCCCCATACTTCCTTATACTTTTCCATACTTTTCTTTCTTCCCCATACTTTCTCATAATTACCCATACTTCCTCATACTTCCCCATACTTTCTTATGCTTCCCCATACTTCCCAATATTTCCCCCTACTTCCTTTTACTTCCCCATACTTCCTTATACTTCCCCTTACTTCCTCATAATTTCATATGCTTCCCCATACTACCTTATACTTTTCCATAATTTTCTTTACTTTTTCCTAATTCCCAATAATAATTTCTTATTAAATAGACATATTTAATCTTGTAAGCGTCACGTTAGAAAATAAACTCAAGTAGCATAAACATATTGTATATATAGCCACAGCAGCTTCAAGAAAGCTTGGATTCTCTTTTAAACCAAAAGTATTTTCCCCCTTATTTATACACTTTGTATGTATATGTATCCCAAAACCGACCTTCCTTTCTCATACTTCCTCATACTTTCCCATAATTCCCCATACATCGTGATACTTCTTCATACTTCCTCATACTTCCTCGTACTTTCTCATACTTTTTATACTTTCCCATTATTCCCCATACTTTCTCGTACTTCCCCGTACTTTCCTATAATTCTCCATACTTCCTCATACTTTGTTATACTTTCCCATAATTCCCCCATACTTCCTTATGCTTCCTCATAGTTTCCTATACTTCTCCATACTTCCCTATACTTCCCCATACTTTTTCATACTTCCATATACTCTCCCATAAATTCTTATTAAAAAAGACATTTAATTTTGTAAGCGTCACGTTTGAGAATAACCTCAACTAGCATAAACATATTGTATCTATAGCCACGAAGTTTAAAAAAAAAAGCTTGGGTTTCTCTTTCAAAGCAAAAAGTATTTTTTTTTCTAATTCATAAACTTTGTATGTGTCCCAAAACCAACCTCCCCTCCTTATACTTTCCCATAATTTTCCATACTTCGTGATACTTCCTTATACTTCCTTATACTTTCCCAATATTCCCCATACTTTCTTATAATTCCCCATACTTTTCATACTCCCATACTTTCCCATTCTTCTCTATACTCCATACTTCCCCTTATTCCCAATAATTATTTGTTATTAAATAGACATTTAATTTTGTGAGCGTCACGTTTGAGAATAATTTCAACTAGCATAAACACATTGTATCTATAGCCACGATAGCTTCAAAAAGCTTGGATTTCTCTTTCAAACCAAAAGTATTTATTCTTTATATTATACACTTTGTATGTGTCCCAAAACCGACCTCCCTTGGAATATTGTTCTCATATCTGGGGCATCGCGTCCCCCACAACCCTAAGCATTCTTGATTCTATTCAAAGAAGAGCTATTCGTCTTATTAATGATCCTTCACTTACAGAAAGGCTTTCCTCTCCTGCCCATAGTCGGGCTGTGGGGGATTTATCGCTTTTTGTTTGTACTTCCATGGCTTCTGCTCTACAGACACTGGACAATTATTTATTTCTTTACTTACGGTTCGCAATAGAGAAACTCGTGGTGCCGCACGTATGCATCCGTATACGGTCCAACTGGACAGGTCCAAACTTCCCAGGTTCTTTGTTCTTTGATCCCTAGAGTTTCTAGAATGTGGCTGCCTGCGGAGGTCTTTCCTTCTCCCCTATATCTTCAAGTATTTAAGTCACTTGTTAACAAATTCCCCCTTACCTCGCTTAAGACACCCACGGTGTCTTCGTTGATTGATCCAAAGATAGAAAAAAATAGACATAAAACCATTAATAATTTTCTTGGAAAACAGAAACATAAAATCTCATTATGTTCGTTTTCCTTTTTAGTGAAAATTGCATGCAATAAATTGCGAGTCCCTTAAGCCCACATGCAATTTAAAAACGGACTTAGAGCATTTTTGTTTAACTCTATATTATGCAACTAGACAATGACTCTAATTGTTTTGTCTTGTCTATCGCGAAACCGCTTAAAGTTGAAAAAATGAACAAAACAGTTTTGAAATTAAAAATATACAGGGTGGTCCGTAAGTAATGGGCCAAAATTCGTCTGCGAAATTGTAAAGTTAAAATATTTGGATTTACTTAAACCATAAAGTAACATATCTACGGATAAGAGAAACCATGGCATGCTAAAATTTTCGTACCGCTTTTTGCGGCAGGCTTGTCATTTTCCAGTTTACACTTTAAATGCGTCGGTCGAAGCCTCGCCTCGTGTAACATCAGCGGTGGGGAGACACGTAAGCTAACTGAAATGACTAACTGGCGGTATTTCAACGAGAAACGAATAAAATTATATTGGGAGTGTTCACATGACCTGTCCTTAAATCGGCTATTCCATGATAACTCTTATAATTTCCTTACTCATGCTTAAACTTACCTCAGTATAAAAGTTTATATTAACTAAGATAACTATGTCAAAATAAAAAAAGTTTCCCTGTATGTATACTTAGAGTAAACCGATAAACTCTTCTATTAGTCCAAAAGTCCGTGAACAGTAGAACTTTGTTATTTCGCGCTTTCTCAGTGCATGCTTCCAAAATAGGTAGAATCAATGGTAGACTATGAAGTTTGACTCATGGACTCTTTGTTTTACCTCCGGACAGTGCGGACGTACATAGAGGACTACAAAGTTCTTCCCGGAGTGGCGGTTAGAGGTGTCGTACGAACGTTTTTTACCTTCGGGGATCAAGGAAAGATTCACGCTAAATTCACGGCATCTTTCTTCTGGATCTAAGCGCTGTGAGCGAAGATTCCTATAAGCTGATGGTATTCTGTTTGGTGATGAACACGAGGTATTTCTCAAATGGCGGGAAATAGATGGGGGTGCCATGGGAACTGTCAGTAGTGAAAGCGAAGGTTATACGTAACACCAGTAGCAGGTCTTGGTTTGACAGCCGACTATTTATGCATTGCATCGATTGTAGAATTATTTGTGTTTTTCTTTTTGGAATTTCTGGGAGCTACGAGCTCAATTATGCAGATTTTCCGCCGACGAAGCCCTGGAAAGCATAGTCCGGAAGGGGAAGAGTGGTGGATTGGACCTGAAGGGACCAAGAAAAAAAAGATTTTTTCTTAAAAAAATATTTACCTTATACCCCTCATGAACGACACTGGTAAATTTTTTTTTCTTATATGCCAAAAAATGTCTTTTGGTACATAGGAGACGTCCCACAAATTTGTTTAAAAATATCAGAAATTGGTATAGAAGTTATTATAAAAAAAAGCACAATTTTTTAAAAATTTTAACACCCTGTAGTTCAAAAAATAAGACGTTTAGGACATATATTTATATAAACTTTTTATATATATTTTTGTGCAGAATCACCCCTTAAAATATACGAACCGAATTTCCGGACACTCTGTATAGGAGTATTAGGCTTTATATCTGATGATAAGTTTTACGAGTTAGCTAGGGGTCGCTACCTACATTAGGAAAAATTCATTTTACCCGTGGCTAATACAATGTTTTTAAAGACATTTTGGTTGCATTTTTGAATGATAAGGCTCAAAATTGACGACTGACTGACAGTTGCGGCTCGCGGGTCTAAAAACAGGTGTAGTGCAGGAAGGGAAAAAAGCACATTCACCATTTTAGCAAAATTGAAAATACTCAACTATCAAAAGTCTAAGTAAAAAGCCCTAATATCTAAACTTACCTAAATTTTATACACCAAATCAATCCTTCTATCTTTGAATGCAGCAAATTTATCAATTATATCTTCATAAAATTGTTGAGTTTTTATCAGTTCCTGTAGAAGCTCCTTTTAAATTGAAATATTGGCCAAAGATAAAAGTCTATCTTGGGATATAGTGTTTCTTAAGACAGTTTTTGAAACGCTTAAGGTAAGAAAAACTTCGTTCCATTGACACGTCTGTCGGACGCGAAAAGTTTATATGTCTCGGTAAAAATGTCTTTATTTGCGCCAACTTGTTTTACTAACTGCTGCAATGAAATATTTCTATAGCTTTCATTAGCAAATATTAGGCCAAGTTTATTTTTGAGCCGCTGATTTTTTGGAAATGATTCGGCATATATCTCCAATAAATTTTGAAAAGAATTAGTGGGAAAAGTTTGGTTGTACTGGCCAAACTTTGCAATATCAGCAAGACAAAGAAATTTTAGTTTGTAACAATCTTTGAATCTTACTTCCCATTTCCATCAAAATATGATCGAATATTTTATAGAAAAGTGTTATGTACTGTCCCTTTAATTTCTTCCTGTAAAAAATCACTGTCGCGAATAATACTCAAACGGAACCAATCGAAATAATACGTGAAAACCAACAAAACAACCAAAACCTATATTATTTGCACATAATTATCTGTTTAAGGCTAGAGATTTTACCAAACAATACACCTGATACCCCACCCGCGATCTCTGGCCGCCGGCAAGTATAGCGTTGTCATGGCAACGGAGCGTCAAAGAGTAAACAAAACCCGGATAAGGTGTATACTTCGTCCGTTTTATATTTGCAATACACTTGCTGATCGCGGATTGCGATGTCGCGTTGCTGAAAGCGGAGGAAAGCGACTCGCGCTAGGGGTTAATTTATTTGGCTAGATTTTCCATAACGAATTTTAAGCAAATAAGGAAAAGAAATGTAAAAAGTGAGTCTGAATAATAGTAATATGCTTTTTTTATGTTTTATTATTTATTTTTTGGTGAAGTGGCACTTCACTCCTTACTACACTTTGAATAGCCGCCACTGTCGCGGCGGTGTTTGGTAATGTCTCGCGGATATAGGAAAGTAATAAAATTTCGAAATTTACGGCGAAATGGCGAATGCGCCGAAAAAAAAATACTCTCCCTTTTTTAAACTCCGTGACAATGACCTCCCGCGCTTTTGGTTTGGTACGACAAAAAAACTGACGCGTTTGCTCAGTCCGACACCAGAAGAGCTTATGTCGAACCCGACAGGCTTGGTTAAAGCGCTTCTTTCATATATGGCAGTATAAATTTTTTCGTTGTAGTCTCGTCAAAAGAAACCCCTTCTGAAAAGGTTTTTAAAGTGTTCTTGGGGCATAAAGTTCGTCTATATTGCTGGATCAGGCACCTGCAGTGTATCGTATTCAATTTAAATAAATACGGAATAGACTATTCCAACATGGCGTCTCTCCATAAAACTTTTCACCATACACGACAAACAGTATTGTAAATAGGTGCGGGAATCCCCGAAGGCAGCGCATCAGCAGCTGCCGTTAACTCTATAGAGAACTTTATAGAGAATATCAGTTTAGAGCACTTATGGTGCGAAGAGGTCTTGAAATTTAGTGATTTTTGAGCCACAGTGGCGTAATGAGGTTTTAAATTGGTTATAAAAGTTTATAAGTTGAACTGGAATGTCCTTTAGATAATAGAGAATTATTGCAAGTTGCCTTATTAAGCTCGGGAATTAATAATACCGGCCCTATTTAAATTGTGCTTGTACTTATAATTTAGAGTTATTGCAAATCATGTTGACAGTACTATTAACCTAAACAAAAAAAAGGAAACAATTTTGGTAGATTTTCCTTTATTGTTTTATGCTGTATGTGTTTAACACAATTACAGAAATATATTTGAAAAAGCAAGGTTTTTAGAATTTTTACTTCTAAAAGTTTTCTGATTTTGTGGTCGGCAGCCGTTCGGTTAGACGAAGTTAAAATAAGACCAAAATAAGGCACGACCTAAAACCGACATAAATAAAGCCGGGCACTATATTTATTAAGGGAGTCCTTATCCTACCATGCATCTGCACAAGCTCAGATGTCAAAATAAGGTCGACATTTTTAGTGCCTGGCCTTATTTCACTGTGCAATAATTTTCTAATGTTTATAAAGCCAGGCACTATACTTCTTAAGGGAGTCCTTATAATACCATGCATCTGCGCAAGCTTAGATATCAAAATAAGGCCGGCATTATTAGTGCCTGGCCTTATTTCACTGTGCAATAATTTTCTAATTTTTATAAAGCCAGGCACTATACTTATTAAGGGAGTCCTTATCATACCATGCATCTGCGCAAGCTCAGATATCAAAATAAGGCCGGCATTATTAGTGCCTGGCCTTATTTCACTGTGCAATAATTTTCTAATCTTTATAAAGCCAGGCACTATACTTATTAAGGGAGTCCTTATCATACCATGCATCTGCGCAAGCTTTGATGTCAAAATAAGACCGGTAGTATTAGTGCCTGGCCTTATTTCACTGTGCAATAATTTTCTAATTTCTATAAAGCCAGGCACTATATTTATTAAGGGAGTCCTTATAATACCATGAATCTGCGCAAGCTCAGATATCAAAATAAGGCCGGCATTATTAGTGCCTGGCCTTATTTCACTGTGCAATAATTTTCTAATCTCTATAAAGCCAGGCATTATACTTATTAAGGGAGTCCTTATCATACCATGCATCTGCGCAAGCTTTGATGTCAAAATAAGACCGGTAGTATTAGTGCCTGGCCTTATTTCACTGTGCAATAATTTTCTAATTTCTATAAAGCCAGGCACTATATTTATTAAGGGAGTCCTTATAATACCATGAATCTGCGCAAGCTCAGATATTAAAAATAAGGCCGGCATTAGTTAGTGCCTGGCCTTATTTCACTGTGCAATAATTTTCTAATTTCTATAAAGCCAGGCACTATACTTATTAAGGGAGTCCTTATAATACCATGCATCTGCGCAAGCTCAGATATCAAAATAAGGCCAGCATTATTAGTGCCTGGCCTTATTTCACTGTGCAATAATTTTCAAATTTCTATAAAGCCAGGCACTACACTTATTAAGGGGGTCCTTAACATACCATGCATCTGCGCAAGCTCAGATATCAAAATAAGGCCGAGCATTATTAGTGCCTGGCCTTATTTCACTGTGCAATAATTTTCTAATTTCTATAAAGCCAGGCACTATACTTATTAAGGGAGTCCTTATCATACCATGCATCTGCGCAAGCTCAGATATCAAAATAAGGCCGGCATTATTAGTGCCTGGCCTTATTTCACTGTGCAATAATTTTCTAATTTCTATAAAGCCAGGCACTATACTTATTAAGGGAGTCCTTATCATACCATGCATCTGCGCAAGCTCAGATATCAAAATAAGGCCGGCATTATTAGTGCCTGGCCTTATTTCACTGTGCAATAATTTTCTAATTTCTATAAAGCCAGGCACTATACTTATTAAGGGAGTCCTTATCATACCATGCATCTGCGCAAGCTCAGATATCAAAATAAGGCCGGCATTATTAGTGCCTGGCCTTATTTCACTGTGCAATAATTTTCTAATTTCTATAAAGCCAGGCACTATACTTATTAAGGGAGTCCTTATAATACCATGCATCTGCGCAAGCTCAGATATCAAAATAAGGCCGGCATTATTAGTGCCTGGCCTTATTTCACTGTGCAATAATTTTCTAATCTCTATAAAGCCAGGCACTATACTTATTAAGGGAGTCCTTTATCATACCATGCATCTGCGCAAGCTCAGATGTCAAAATAAGGCCGGTATTATTAGTGCCTGGCCTTATTTCCCTGTGCAATAATTCTTCTAGTGTTTTAAAGCTGGTTTTTTGTTAGTAATTTTAACTTGTTTCTAAAAATTACAGGGTACACGATGAGTAAAGTTTTATATTTTTGATAATACAAAATTGGCGTAATTAACTAGGAGGTATGGGCGCCAATAAAGGGAAATTATTTTCATGTTCATAGGGGACAAAAGGCCGAACAGAATCGGCTCGTATACCCGGGACCAGGACCGAAGCGGTCCCATTCTTTCCAGGCGTGTACCCAACGAAAAGATCATCCAATATTGTTAGTCTCGAACAGGTGTCATTTTTTTAGTATATTTGACATGCAAAATTATTTACCTGAAACTTTTTAATTTTCTCCATTATACAAAAAAACACCCTTTTAACTTGTTTTATCATTCTGTATCTATTTACTCATTTGGCTGCCCCCACTTGACTTGTTGTTGAAAGCGAATAGCTAAACTGCGAAAATCTTTGGAACGTCTTCGGTAAATTATCCCCCACCAAGTGAAGCAGATGCACTCAACTTCGCTTTATCCTCTTTGTATCTAACTTCCATTTATAATACACTTCTGGAGAACGGAGTTTAATAGTTTCTTAGTTCTAATTGTTCCACTAAAATATATGCTAAAACAACTTTTCAACTTCCGCCGCGCGTTCTTGTTAACCAGATTTAGTGTCACTTTACAAAAGTAACTTGTGCAGTTGACGTTTCCACAATGCCGGATCACTTTAACTAAGAAACTTGCGTCACTCCTTAAAAACTTTATTAACGCTAAGTTAGAGTTTGTTAGCGTGCGAGGCGGAGTTGCCCGTATGGAAGTTTTAATTAAAATTTGAATACACACGGATTATGTTAAACATTAATTAAACCTAAAAACTTTGTTAATAATTTATTTTATAAGACAAATAATACAGTGGTGAAAAAATGTAAGTATACTAAAAAACTCCGTTTGACTCCATTTTAACATTTTTCAAGTAGCTACATTTCGCTTAAACATTATCGTACTGAAATTTAAAAAAATAAACCTTGAAGTTTCTAGTTTTAAGATACTACGGTGAAAAAAAATTCGGTAATAGTTCGATATAGCGGTTTTCGCTATTATAAGAGATTTTTGAAAATTCTTATTCAGGGTGTTTCTAGAGGTCGATTATGACACAAATCTGTGTGCGCGTTTTCCAAAATCCATTTCTATAATTTATTATTAATAAAAACATATTTACGGGACGGTGGAGTGAACAGAAGTGCTGGGTGGGGACGAAATCCTACATTAAACGCCCAAAAACAGTATTTCACAGTACACATGGCACTTTCTGTTTACAAAAATGTCCAAAACTGTTTAAAAAAATTAAAAATAAATAATAGTACAACCATCCCGCCGCTGTCACTGAATAAATAATTAATAGTTTAAAAAAACTAAAAAACACGCTTTTATATGCAACCGAACTAAAAATTAGAAAATAATTTTTCATTAAAAAAATATTGTCATTTCATAGTAAAAGCGTGGGGTGCATTTTACTATTTTTTCATAACTTTTCCATCATAGATATTTGCAAATATAATAATTATAACATTTAATATATTTATCACCCCACTGCTTTTTACTATGAAATGACAATATTTTTTAATGAAAAATTATTTTCTAATTTTCAGTTCGGTTGCATATAAAAGCGTGTTTTTTAGTTTTTTTAAACTATTAATTATTTTTCATTTTTAGTTTCTGCTACTCTTGACAAAATGGCGAAAAAATTTTTTAATGAACAAGAGTGGCAAATTTTAAAATTTTTCCAACAGATTGCAACTCACTAAAAAATTTCTTCTTCATTAAGTAGCAAAGTTTGAAATTTTGCCAACAGATGGCAATCCAGGCAATGTTTGGACCGTTGCCAATATATTGCAACCCACTAAAAAATTTCTTCTTCATTTAATAGCAAGTTTGAAATGTTGCCAACAGATGGCAACCTAGGTGTTGTTTTTATAATATAATAGAATTTTTTTTCCTGGCGATCCAAAAAGATAACGGGATACTGTTTGCAGATTATTGCATTGTCATGTTTCCTTTAATACGTGTGCAAAGTTTCAAAGAAATCGAATAGCTGGAAGTTGGTTAAAATTAGGCTCAAAGATTCCGTTACATAGCCAGATAGTTACAACCCAAGTTAATAAAAAAGCGTGTTAACGGCATTTATTAACTGTTATTGTTCATAAAAATTGAACACCAATGGTGCAACTAACCCAATTGTGTAAAAGAACTTATTAATTTTTATTGTTCATAAAAATTGAACACCAATGGTGCAACTAACCAAATTGTGTAAAAACTAAAAAATTTCTTCTTCATTTAATAGCAAAGGTTGAAATGTTGCCAACAGATGGCATCCTAGGTGTTGTTTTTATAATATAATGGAATTTTTTTTTCCTGGCGATTCAAAAAAGATAACGGGATACTGTTTGCAGATTATTGCATTGTCATGTTTCCTTAATACGTGTGCAAAGTTTCAAAGAAATCGAATAGCTGGAAGTTGGTTAAAATTAGGCTCAAAGATTCCGTTACATAGCCAGCCAGATGGATAGATTGATAGATAGTTACAACCCAAGTTAATAAAAGCGTGTTAAAAAGAAGAGTTTGCAATAGAACTGTAAATGTCTTGCGATGTTGCCAAATAAAGTGAGAAAGTGTCAATAGCTTAAAAAAAAGGAAGATACAGGACAAAATTCATATGAAAAATTAAGTTATTCCTTCTTTCTATTATAATTTGTAGAAAAAAGAAAAATACCTAAACATAAAGAAGGAGGCATTTCTACAAAAATACCATTGTTTCTCATGGAAATGGTGGACAATCCCCGAAATAGTCTTGGTGTTAATTCTTCATATAAAGTTTGGCAACGCTGCTTCTATCAAGACTGTCATTTTCATAATGACGAACTTCATGTTATCAGCTGACCAAAATGAATGCGCCTATTTTCCTTCTTTAATTAATGGCGGACGAGATATCTCATATGTGTAGGATAGTTTTTTGAAAAATTTAATACTTTTCAAAATTAATTTACATTTTTCATGTGCCCCGAGTGCAGTATATTAATGTTTTCTTGTGTTTGACGTTGGATTTATACTGTTTTGTCCCCACCCAGCACCCCTGTTCACTCCACCGTCCCGTAAATGAGTTTTTATTAATAATAAATTATAGAAATGAATTTTGGAAAACGCGCACACAGATTTGTGTCATAATCGACCTATAGAAACGCCCTGAAAAAGAATTTTTCGAAAATCTCTAATAATAGCGAAAACCGCTATAACGAACTATTACCAAAATTTCAAGCAACGTCTCCCGCGCAATCTTAATGAATAGCAAAAGGATTTTTTTTCTTGTAATTTTTCGTCGTTTTTTGGTCTAAAAACTTGCAAAAAATTATTCCAACTTAAACAACTACATGGATCGGATAACTTGTTTATTCAGCTTTAATTTTCTATTTTTAAAAGTTTCATACGAACATTTCTCGCTGAGATAATAAACTTTAAACGAAAAAGGACCTTTTGTCTTAAACCATCAATATCTTAACAACCGCTGAAGGCACAAATAAATAAGAAGGTTTTTAAAATCACTATTGGCAAACAGAGGCTAAACGATTAAGCCCCCAAATATGCATCGAGTCAGATAATGCTCTTGGTGTTGACTTTGACACAGTTTTGGATAAAATGAAAAGTGTCAAGACCACGGCGGGCGTATTTTCGACCAGAATCCTTCGTCTACCTGCCCAAGAAAAAGGGCCACATAGGGACATGTACATTTTCGACCAGGGGTATTAAATTGGATACCTACCTTCCGGTACTACGGTATGGCGGGCGCCCGATAGGGTAATTAAAACAGTTTTAGGGTATTACGAATGGTTAGTTCGTAAGCAAGTCCTTTTTTAATTCCTTAATTAAATCCAAAACTAATGCACACTAGCAAATGGTTAGTTCTGGTAAACAAGTATTTTAATCCTTAAGTAAACTAAAACTAATACACACTATATAAATCTACTTAAGAATTATATTTCCACGTTTATCATTAAAATTACACCCTTTATAAAAATCATTGATTTTTTCCAAAATCCTGGAAAATTGCTTGAATTTCTACAAGAGCAAACTTTCATAAAAATATATTTTTATTAGTTTTGGCGTAGGAGAAATCAAAATTTAATATGCAAAAGTTAGACCCAGAAGTCGTGTTTTTGCCGATGTTATCTTTCATATTCTTAAACAATACCTGCATCCTTCTGGTCGAAGATAACATGTATTTTTAGTACCTGTTCCAAACTTGGTCGAAGTTACATCCGCCCCAAGACCAGGCGTTTTTAACACGCTTTTATTAGTTTAGGTTTGTAATGTCATGTAGTAGCTATATAACGGAATCTTTAAGCTTAATTTTCACCAACTTCCAGCGATTCGATTTCTTTGAAACTTTGCACACGTATCAAGGACCCATGATAATGCAATAATCTGCAAACAGTATCCCGTTATCCTGGATCAGGATCGCCAGGATAAATAAATTCCTTTATAGATTTTCTGTAGGAGAGTAACAAAGAAAGAGCTAGTGCGCGATCTGCGCATGCGTGCAGTTTCCGGACGTACTCTCAGCACTGACAGAAACTCTGTTCGAGTAGTTGCGTCCTGAAATCCCATGCAACAGTGAAGCTTTAAATGAAATGATTAGGATTACGAAATAGTTCGTGGAAACATTTCAATATCAAATGTCCGCAGAAAACTAATTATATATATCGAACTAAAAATGAAAATAAATAATAGTTTAAAAACTAAAAACACGCTTTTATATGCAACTGAACTAAAATTAGAAAATAATTTTCATTACAAGAGTTTGTATTACAGTAATAAAAGGTCAAACAATGAATCATAATTATATAGCCTCAAAATAGAATTTTAATAAAATTTAAGATAATAACAGAATAATTCACTTCAGAGTAAAAGCGTGGGGTGCATTAACATATTAAATGTTCATAATTATTTCATTTGTAAATATCTATGAGGGAAAAGTTATGGAAAAAATAGTAAAATGCACCCCTACGCTTTTACTCTGAAGTGAATTATTCTGTTATTATCTTAAAATTTATTATAATTCTATTTTGAGGTATATAATTGTGATTCATTGTTTGACCTTTTATTACTGTAATACAAACTTTTGTAATGAAAAATTATTTTCTAATTTTTAGTTCAGTTGCATATAAAGCGTGTTTTTTAGTTTTTTTAAACTATTATCTATTTGTTTTAAAAAGGTTTGTTTGATTTAAAATTTTAAAAGTTTTAAAGTGCGTTTTTGTTTTAGTTAAGTCTTATTTTGTATTTAGCTTTTGCAGAAATATAAAAATGGTTTTTATATTTAGATTAGATTAGATTAGATTTTTATTGATTACGTTTTGTAGAGATATAATTGTAGCAAGTCATACAGTTTATATAAATCTTATAAGAGATATCTAATATGTATAATTTATACAACATAAAACATAAAATAAGTAAAAAAGTGATTGACAAATATATTTATTTATTTATAAATTTTCTAAAGTGCGTTTTGTTTTAGTAAAGTCGTATTTTATATTTGTTTTTGCAAAAATATATTGTAAAAATTGTTTATCTATATTTAAAAAATTAAAAAAAAGGTTTTAACAAAAAATTATAAAAAATTAATCGAATTATGTAGTTTTCATTTATAGCGTGGTATGATAACATTGATATCAAAGGATTTGTAAATAATTCACATTTTTATTTGTACTTAACTCATTTTAATGTACTTCTTGTCTTGGTGCCAGCTAAAAATATTTATTAGTGTACTGCTCTCTGAAAAGTTAGGCCGCCCCAATAATAGTTCGCCTCCCACGCTTTGACCAACGCTACGCCACTGATTTTTTTCTCTTTCGCCCTTTCGGGGTCATCCCACCCAGGCCCGACGACAGCCCCCTAGGTGGTGCACTGCAGCCTGAAGGCTTATTGTACCTTGACCCCTACTCCTTCCCATTCACACGCCATTCATTCCATAACTTGGATGGTTGTTGCTCAGTCCGTTCGTTCACCCCGAGCAGAACACCGCGTGCCGTTGCCCAAAACCGACAACAGCCCGGTCACCCATCCAAGTTATGGGCGTGCACTTCACTGCTTAACTCCGGAGATCGACGCTGCCGATACAACCGGAGCAGCCACAAAGCGCGCCTTTACGCCACTGATAGTACGGTTTTTTTAATTTAATCTAAAACAAATTAATTGTTTCCTATTTGAACACCGTGTATAAGTCCTAAATTTTATAAATTTACGGAAACAAAAACATTTTGTAACCCGCCTCTATTTAAATAAAGCATAAAACAACCCCATATTTTTTTATTTTTAAAAGCTCTGAATAACTAATTAAAACACCCCAAAAAAACATCATTTAAGTGAGCTATAGGAGGCTAAATTTCCCGGCATGTGTGCCATTTTCCAGTTACGTCTGTTCATAAGAGTTTCCATTTCTGGAACCGTAAATTCCTAAAAGGATGTACTTAAATAAAAGACTAGCCATTTACTGTATTTACCGATACTGTGGTGGAAATTTCTTGCTATATTTTAGCGGGATTGTGCCGAGAAAAAAACTCTAAAATTAGAATAACATTAAATCACTGGTTAAATTTACTTTTTAGAGAAAATTTGTAAATTTTAGTTAAAATAGTCATTTTACACTCAAAGGCAATCCATTTGCGCGCTGTGGCTGCTCCGGTTGTATAGGAAGCGTCGATCTCCGGAGTTAAGCAGTGAAGTGCGCGCCCATAGCACTGGATGCGGTGCATTTCCGGCGTTGTCAGACAATGGCGTGTGAATGGGAAGGTAGTAGGGGTCAAAGGTACAATAAGCCTTCCAGGCTGCAGTGCACCGACCTCTGGGAGGCGGTCGTCGGGCCTGGGTGGGAAAGACAACCCAAAGAGCGAAAAAAAAAATCCAACGTCAACACAAAAGTAATAGATGGTATTTATTTGGGTACACGCCAAAAATTAAATTAAAAGTACTAAAAAACCAAAAAAAAAATTAATTAACAAGTTAAAAGATAATTAAAAATCGACATTGAAAATACAAAATGTCATTTATAAAATACCTTGCGAATGCAATAAGTTTTATATAGGTGAAACTTGTAGACCATTAGCCAAACGCATAAAAGAACACAGATCATACATTAAAAACACAGAATTTTATAAATCAAAAATCTGCCAACACGCATTTGATAACAATCATAGAATAAACTGGGATGTTTCGAGCATTTAAGCAAAGGAAACTTGTTCTAAAAAACGCAAAATCAAAGAAAGTGCGTATATATTATTAAATAAAGATAATTGTGTAACATCAATTTCAGTTAATTTAAATAACACTTGGTTGCCTTTGCTTGATACTGAAGTATCTTAAGGAAGAGTAAAAATTGACTAATTATTCACCTTTTTGTAATATAAACAATAAATACACCAGCAACCAGTTATCTATGTCACTATGATAATATAACCAAACAAGCATATTTGACATTTAATGTCAAAGATTTCAAGAATATCCTAAAGAAGATAAGAATTTTCAATTTTAACATCCTTAATACTAGTTAATTTTTATTTTTATTGTTTTTATTCAATTTATCTTGACAACGGTGGCAGATTTGCCACCGAAACGTCGATTTTTAATTATCTTTTAACTTGTTTTAATTTTTTTGGTTTTTAGTACTTTTAATTTAATTTTTGGTGTGTACCCAAATAAATACCGTCCATTAAATAAATCCGCCGAACTACAGAACATATCTTCAACACAAAAGTAAAGTCAACATGGATTTAGCATCATTTTTAAAAAAGTTATCCATCACAAGAAATTTTTGCTTGTAAAGAAAATTGGATTCACGAAAAAAAAATTGTGATTTTCTATACAGGGTTCCCAAAAACTAAAAGAAACAGGACTCCAAAAGTAAGCTACCTTTGTTTTTCATTATTTCATAAAAGCAAAATGTCATTAGAAAAATTTATTTAGACTAATGTTTGTAATCAATAAAAACAAATATACAAAATTTGATTGAACTCCATAATTTGTCAGAAACCGCCTGGATCACATTGGTTTGTAGCTGAAAAATTGTGTTTTGTTGGAATTTGGAAAAAGCAGGTGTTTAGTTTTTAAGGTCATTTGAGAATAACTTTCAAAATCAGTTTTATGAAATTTTTGATACCCTTGTAACATTATTACTGTCCAGCCTTTTTAAATACATTTTTTAAATAATATTATGCTTAAAAAACAAAATTAAAGATAGTTTATTTTTGCAGAAAAATCATGTTTTTTAAGTTTTTTTTGCAAACCCTGGAAACCAAATCAACATTTTTTCTTCGTAAGTAGTATTTTTTTTTAATCAATAATTTTTATGAAAAATGACTTTTTTTCGAAAAATGAAATTTTTGTCCTTCGTGAACACTCTGTAGATAATTTTGAGTAATTTGGAAGAGTTCTCCTGTACATCAATGGACATTTTCTGACCTACAAAAGGAAAAACAGTGTCTTACGTAAGACATCTATGGTTAATATTTTTCTAAGGAAAAGTAGGCCTTCACTGCTCAAGGAAAGACCTCCGCTGGCAGCAGGTTCCACAGTCTAGAAACTCTAGGGATAAAAGAACGAACGAAATGGGAAGTTCGGGGCCTGTCCAATTGAACTGTATGGGGATGCATACGCGCGGCACCACGAGTTTCTCTGTTGGGAACTGCAAGAGGAGGGACTATACTGGACAATTCGTCGGAGCAGAAGCCGTAAAAGTATCTATAGAAGAGCGATAGATCTCCCACAGCTCGACGATGAGCAAGAGAAGGAAGTCTTTGAGTAAGTAAAGGATCATTAATAAGACGAACGTCCCTTCTTTGAATGGCATCAAGAATGCTGAGGGTTGTAGGGGATGCCATTCCCCAGACATGAGAACAATATTCCAGAGAGGGTCGAATTTGGGACACATACAAAGTGTATAAATTGGAAGGAGAAAAATACTTTTTGGCTCGGAAAAGAAATCCAAGCTTTTTGAAGCCGCGGTGGCTATAGATACAATGTGTTTATGCCAGTTAAGGTTATTCTCAAATGTGATGCCCACAAGGTTAAATGTGTCCCCGCTCTGCAAAACCTGGCCACTCATAAGCAAAGGATGAGCGTTTGATGATTTTTTCGCGACAAGGAACACGATTGTGTTTTGGATGCATTAAATTGAACGATATTTTTGGTGCCCCAATCCACTTGTTTTTAAATTTAATGTATGGCTTTTGCGTAAATAATTATAATCCATACCAAAATAAAAAAGTTTCGTAATTAATTTTGTTTAAAAGAAAACGGAAATTTAAAAATATATTTTTATTAAAAAAAAAAAGAAAATCCATAGGCGTACCTTTTATTTCTTTAAAAATATATACCGTAAATACCTCACAGGCAACACTGGTAAACATATTTTTCTTTAAGTTAAAAAATGGTATTTGAGGATTAGAAAATGTCTTCCAAATTTTCTTAAAAATATTTAAGTTTGTATAAACATTATTACCAAAAAAAACACGATTATTTTTTTATGACCCTATAGTTTTAAAAATTTTTGGGAAACATGTTTATATAAAGTTAATTTTTGTGAAATACATTGTAAACCATACAATAGGACTCTTTGTTCGAACTGCGAACAGTGCGGACGTCGCATAGAAAATGACAGAATTTTTATACTGTGTAAGGTGTTTTTTTATGAAATTTTTTCCTGGTGTGGCGGTTAGAGGAGCTGTACGGGCGTTTTAACCTTCGGGGATCAAGTTAAGACTCACGCTACATTGACGACAACTTTCTTCTGGAGCTAAGCGCTGTGAACGAAGATTTCCATAAGCTGATGTTTTTCAAGTTTGGTGGTGTGCACGTATTTTCGTAACGGCCGAAGACGGCGGCGCCATCCGCTTGATGCGTCAGTTCTTACAGTAAACGGTTATACGTAATACCAGTAGCAGTTCTTGGTTTGACAGCTGTCAATGTATGCATTGCATGGATTATTATTTTGCATGTTTTGAAGTTTCTAGTAGCTACGAGCTCGATTATCCAGATTTTTTACCGACGAAGCCCTGGAAAGCATAGTCCGAAAAGGGGAGAGCTGGCGAATTGGACCTGAAGGGACCAGAGGCAATAACAAAAATAGAATAGAATAGAAACCATACAATAATTATTTTTGTAAAGTCACCTAATTACCTTTAAACCCTCAGGTATTACAAATTCGCCCAGGAAAACTACCACATACCGATAAAATCCGCAATATTCTCCCCAATCCCCGACTTGAAACCGAACTTTAATTAAAATAAAATCGAAATTGCGGCTAACTTCATGTAACAGACAAATAAAGGGCCGTCGACCAAAGTACGTGCGGTCAAAAGGTCCGAAGTCCGCAACGGTGAAGGCGACTGCGGCCATTCATATGGATTTTGTCAGATGAAATGGCTTTCAATAGGTCGCCGTTGGCCATGAGTAATTACAAACGGCCGAGCGAACGGAGGTCGTTTAGCAAATGAACGTCGCAGTGGGCCGTTTATGGACTTTGAAGCAATAGAAGAGAAACATTTTGCGATAAAAGGTATGTTAAAGTAGTTATTTATGATATAAGTGGTAAAAGTGACAGTTTATTTTGTAAGAAGGGATGCCTTTGGTGTCGTGTTCCATCCCTTCGAACAAAATAAATTCACTTTTAGCAAGTATATCATACACTATTTATTCTACAACCCCTATTAAAAGTCCAAATCATGATTTTTTTATCATAGACATTATTATTATTTTTGTACGACCGGGCGTAAAATACAATTTTACGCCCCCATTTGCTGAGAGTAAAATTGCACTTTTACACCATAGGGCAAAAAAGTATTAAAAACGCACGCAATTATAAATTTATATAACAATAATAAAATTTAGTAATGCTCCATTATTTTTGGTAAAACAACTATTTATTTAATTAAATAAACTGCTCAACAAAAAGATCGTACCATTCAATTTTTAGACCCATTTTCAAACTGCTGTAACTTTTTAAAATTAACTTATTTGAATATCTAAAACGGAGTTGAAAACCGCGTTTCTTCTACCTTAAGCTGTATTGCATTTAGTTTCAGTAAGGTGAATATTATCATGATGTACAGGGTGATCAATAGAGTGCCGCAAAAAAACAAATAAATCGAGTGTGTCCCATTTCAGTGGTAATTTTTTTGTCGTTATAATATGGGTTGTTAGCAGGTCATACCAATATCTCTAGACGTTTATGCCCGTTTTTGAATTGAGGACCTCTGGCTTGCGATACACCTCTAAACGTCAAATTTTGGTAATCAATTCATTAAAAAGCCATAACTGGAAAATGGATTGACGGATTTCAACGAGTGTTTCATATTCGGAAGGCTCATTTCATGTAGATTTTTTGTGTCCTAAGCACTTTTCGATAGGTTATAATTTTATGAGTATACGGGGCCAACAATAACTTTACAGACACTTAAACAGCATAAATCGAATAACGATAGAAATCGTTCCGAGATATTGACACAAACTTGAACTTGGCCAAATTTGACGTTTAGAGGTGTATCGCAAGCCAGAGGTCCTCAATTCAAAAACGGGCATAAACGTCTAGAGATATTGATATGACCTTGCTAACAACCCATATTATAACGACAAAAAAATTACCACTGAAATAGGACACACTCGATTTTTTGTTTTTTGCGGCACTCTATTGATCACCCTGTACATCATGATAATATTCACCTTACTGAAACTAAATGCAATACAGCTTAAGGTAGAAGAAACGCGGTTTTCAACTCCGTTTTAGATATTCAAATAAGTTAATTTTTAAAAAAGTTACAGCAGTTTGAAAATGGGTCTAAAAATTGAATGGTACGATCTTTTTGTTGAGCAGTTTATATATTAGTATACTGATTAGAATTTGAAACATTAAAAGCTGGGATATTTTCTCTTAACTACAGAGAATGCTTGTATAATAATTTCAGTCGTACAAAAATATTGTTTGCACATCTGGCGTAAAGCACTTTTACGCCCACAGCTGATTGTTGCCCTCGTGGAGCTCGGGCAACAACTTTCAGTCACGGGCCTACGCCCTTGGTAGAAAAATAATTATTTTAAATCTTATTTTTTTTATTTATCTATGAAATAAGTTGCTAAGGTAAAAAAATTCAAATTTGTTGATTTGTGTCTGTTGACAAGTAACGTCAAATAATCGCGAATTCTTGTTCGATGGAAATAGGTTTTTAATCTATATATATCTGTCAGTCAGTGGAAAATTGACGACTTTTGGACCTTTATATCTTTATGACTGTTTTAGTTAGCTTTATTTTATGTGTTTACGTCAAATATATTCTGAGTTATGAAGGGGTTGAAAAGTGGCACCAATTGGTTCGTGTAATGTCACACTCGGCGCTGTGGTCAGTTCCTTTGCTTGATTTGGCTTGACACGCTACCGCGTGTCTAGGTTTTTAGCAGCGTTCTTTACGGGTACATATTTCTCTAAACAGAGGCTTTATAAAAAAATGTATAGCAATTGTTTTATTATATTCATGAGTTTTATATAAATGTGAAAGATTGCCTACAAATTCTGGGACACCCTGTATTTTTGTAGTGAATTTTAAAATACCCACGGTGTAAAGAAAATGGCAAAATCTTATCAAATTTTCGTTTCAATAGGAAATAATTAGGCAATGTCACCGCTCTGCCTTGAACAAATACAATAAAGACGTCTCTTTAAAAAACCATCTTGTGTGACCTGATTTTATGTAGTGGAAAGAATGGGATTGTCCTGGGAACACAGCATTGCAAATCTAATGATCTAGCGATGGACTAAAGTGACATACATACAAACATACAGTAGTACGCAAGTAGTATACCAGGAACCTTCTGAGGATGCCAACCACTCGCGCACGTCAAGGATACACAATCTACAACGACGACCGAATAGCCCGAAAAACTAAAACTATCTTGATATTTTTTAAAATAAAAGAACTTGACTTAGTACGGGCATATCCCCCACTAGGGATAACCTGTACGGGCTTAAGTAAAACTTTAACTCAATACTTATCTTCCTTCTACTACTTAATTTATATGATTTACTCTAATTCTTTCTAAAATCCTCGTCTCCCCATTATTAGGCCAATTTTTGTATATATACAAAAACTTGAACTCGGTATTTTGGTGACTTAGCACGTTGTTGACCATGAATAAACTAATATGACCTACACTCTGTTATTGTTTCTTGACAAAAAACCCTGCACTCTTGTTTCGATTATATGTTGGTTGGTTTATTTGTTCTTGGCTCTGGTCCCTTTCGGTCCAATTTACCAGCTCATTCGGGGGAAAATCTGGATAGTCCAGCTCGTAGCTCCCAGAAATTCCGGATTCTTTCACTATATGTTTGTCTTGAAATTATGAAGTGGCATGGATTTCGGCCATCTTCTCTGGAACTGCCACTGTTATTGCGCATAACCGGTTTCTTTCAGTGCTTACCCCCCGCGACGTCCGCCTCCATTCTCTGCCATTGGAAAACACCTCGTACAGCACGCCAAACAGGAAAGATCAAGTTATAGGAATCTTATTCACTCACAGCGCCTGGTTCCAGAAAAAAGATGCCTTCTGAAAGTCCAGCAGTGAGTTTCCTATTTTCCTCGAGGCACCAGAACTTCTTCTGTAACCTCCATGCACGATACCACGTGAGAGCTGCATGGACTCTCTTCCGACGTCCTACCACGACCGAGAACGAACGGAAAACTGCGATTATATGTTTTAATTTTTGGATGTGATTTTTTAATACCGAAATAATTAAATAAATATTTAAATATTCAAAACCCATATACCCCCTATACAGGGTGTTCACAATATAAAATCCTGTTAAAATACAGTTTAAAAAATGGCAAAATCTTATAAAATTTTCGTTTTAATAGAACAAAATTAGGCAATGTCACCACCGCTCTGCCTCGAAAGAAATAAAGACATCTCTTTAAAAAACCATCTTGTGTGACCTGATTTTATGTAGTGGAAAGAATGGGATTGTCCAGGAACACTGCATTGCAAATCTAATGACCTGGCGATGGACTGTTATCTTTTTTCCTTTCGGGGTCCTTCTGGCTTCAATCAGGCAATATTAGGGAACATTAGATTCTCTTATAAAAAGGTTTTGAGCTTGTTGAAAGTCAATTTGAGAAAAATATGACGTGTTTTTCTTTTAATGTGTTTTTGGTTGGGTAGGTTTTAATGTAAAATATTTTTAATTTATAAAGGATATTTAAAAATAATAATAAAGTATTTGATTCGAATTCAAAAAAAAAAAAACTGTAAAATGCTTTAAATATTTAACAATAAAGGTAATTGTTTTTAAAATTAATAATATAGTTCCATATGCAAAACTTTAAACCGTGATCAATGCGTGATATCGTTTTTCTGGTAATTTATAAACTTATGTAAACTATTTAAGTATATACAGGGTGTTCATTTAAAACTTTCCACTCAAGTTATCTTTGAAACGAGACAGATTTGAGAAAATCGCCTAAACACGTCAAGATATTTATTGAGGGGGAACGTTTTACAAAAATTGGACGGCGCCCATTTAATCCCTTAACCACCAGGGCCACCACCCCAAAATTCTTAAATGAGAAGGCGAGTCGAGTGATACATCATTTTAAAGCTCCTGACGAGTACTTTATAACCCTAGAATATGAAGTCAATATCTTCACCTATTACAAAATGGCGGTACTTTAAAAATTACCTCAAATACCTGAGTTGGATGGCCATATTTCCGAAACTAATAAAGTTAGATATACCTAATGTGGTGTTTTCTTAAAGCTCTTTTAAAGGTCTTTTTAATGGTGATACTGGTAGTAATACACAGGGTAGAAGAAAAAAGTACATATTTTTTCTTTTATTTAAGAACCCTGTATATTATTTTACCATTAAAAAAGATCTTTAAGAAAATACACAATTAAGTACATATAACTTTATTAGTTTCAGAATATGACCATCCAAATCCAGGTATTTAGGTAATCTTTAAAGTACCGCCATTTTGTGATAGGTGAAGATATTACGTTCATATTCTAGGGTTATAAGTACACGTCAGAAGCTTTAAAATGATGTATCACTCGACCTGCCTTCTCATTTAAGAATTTTGTAGGGTGAGTGGCTCTGGTGGTCCAAGGGATTAAAGGGCGCCGTCCAATTTTTCGTAAAACGTTCCCCCTCAATAAATATCTTGACGTGTTTCGGCGATTTCTACTCAAATCTGTCTCGTTTCGAAGATAACTTGAGTGGAAAGTTTTCAAATGAACACCTGTATGGTACGGTAAGTGTGGATATGGTGTGGTTATTATGTACAATTACCAGGAACTATGCATAATTACCAGTGTTCGTGATACAAATTGTGAATTGAACTATTATAAGATCTAAATTAAAAGAATTTCTATGGTTTCTTTATTTTAAATTACTTTAATAAAAACATTCATCTACGTATGAAATGAGAAAAACTCTATTTTAAATTATTTTATTATGATTTATAAAATATTTTGGTCTCTGCTGTAAAAGTTTGTGGATATTTAGTGTGCGTACATTAGGGTCGTAGTTTAAAAATTGGCTCTAGGCACCTCAGAGAATGCTCAGAAACAATAGGCCCTTAATTTTAATAAGATAATTCGCCTTATTTTTTATATTTTTTCATCTTTGGACAAACCACGAAGGCTAAAAGCCTAAATACTAACGTACCGTGGGTGTCTTAAGCGAGGTAGAGGGAGTTTGTTGACACGGGACTTAAATACTTGAAGATTTGGGGGAAGGAAAGACCTCTGCGGGCAGCAGGTTCCACAATCTAGAAACTCTAGGGATAAAAGAACAGAACAAAATGGGAAGTTCAGGGCCTGTCCAGTTGGACCGTATAGGGATGCATACGTGCCGGAACCACGAGTTTCTTTGTTGGAAACCGTGAGGTGGAGGAACTATACTGGACAATTCTTCAGAGCAGAAGCCATGGAAGTACCAATAAAACAGCGATAAATCCCCACAGCCCGACGATGGGCAAGAGATGGAAGCTTTTCTGTAAGTGAAGGATCATTAATGAGACGAATAGCTCTTCTTTGAATATAATCATATTACAGTTTTGAATATTTTTTCAGTCCCACACAAAAAAAGTATACCTCACAATCATACAGCAAAACTGTAAAGAGCTTTTGTAAGAATTTAATAATTGCTTTACAAAAGGTTTTTAATACTTTTTGATAAATCTAAATATTTAAAAATATTCAAAGTCAAAGGTTAAAGAATTTTAGAAAAAATACTTTTTTGTTTTAAATTTTGTATCTTACTTAAAAAGTATAAGAGTCCCTTTTTTGTAAAGCGTGTCATTTCCGATAAATATAGTAGACACCTAATTGTCAATAGTTATTTTTAAGTTAAAAACAAACAAGTTATTTTTTCTTAAACGTCTTCAGTCTTTGACCTTAAATATCTTTTTAACAGTTAGGTTTATGAAAATATATTAGATTATTTTTTTGTGGAGTGCTCAGTTTTCTGCAAAACAACTTTTCTAGAGTTTTTTGTATGATTAACAAATGGTGAGATATATTTTTTTTGTATAGGACTGAGAAAATATGCAAAACTGTAATAAGGCGGATCTTCCTATTAAAATTAAGAGCTTATCGTTGCCCAGTATTTTGAAAAAAGGTATAGGAACTTGCCATATTAATTTCGCGTTTTCTATATTCTAGCCACATACTGGGACACCCTGTATAAAGTAGTTAAATCAACCATAATTTTAATAGGTATAAAGTTTTTACAGAATTCGTCGCCTATCAATAATAAAAGTTACAAATATGTTTTTAAAAACTCAACTCTCGCTCCAAACTTTTCTCAAAAATATCTATATAAACACATAAACAGCATAAATCTTCAAAAAATCCTTTAAATATATCAAGTTTGACGCTCCTTTCGGACACTTCTATAAACTTCATCCCAACTATTTCATCCCGGCAGCATTACCTTGACAGGCCACGTGATGAATTCGACATCGTATTGGTAAATACGAAAAATGGAAGGTCTTTTATTTAAGTAGTCTCGTTTACGGGTATTCGATTTGGGGCTTTAGTAAATCGGCGAATGGAGAAAAAGCACACATCCAGAAGAATTTAAACAATAACCTTCTGCTGCTAGGTTAACAAAATATTACCTTTTTTTATGACACAACATCCTATCCTTTTCAAATCTAATATATACAAAAATTTAGTTTTATTTATTTATTTATTTCTTCTACAGTTGCTACAATAATTAACCATTTACAGAACAATACATAATATGATATTATGCAAACCTAACCTAAGAAAAAAAATCAAATGTAAATACATTACACTTGGTTTATACATAACATAGTTACTTCACAAAGAGCATCACTCATCCGAAGTGAATAAAATTAATTTTAATTTAGCTTTAAATTGACTCTTCAATAGATTAAATATATCTATGCTCTGGCAGTATCGATGATGCAGTTGTTGCATTCTATATAATGGGGCACTTAAAGCTAGATTTGATCTTGCCCTTCTACAGTAAAATGTCTCATAACATCTTCTATTTAATCTTGGTACTCTATAGTTTAGGTTATTTACCATATATGTATTATCAACTAAATTGTGAATAAGCCCATGTAAATGAAGAAGACTTATAAAAATACGCTTTTTTCCAAAGAAGGAACATTATAATAATTTCTTCAAAATTCCCGAGCATTGTATAGATATGTACCTGTTTCCCGAAAGTATATGCATTTCAACTAGCGACTTTGTACCGTTTCTAATGAATATTTGTATTTACTGTAGAAAGGGGACCAAACTAGAGCACAATATTCTAATTTAGAGCATACAAGGGAGCTGTAAAGCAAGTCTATAGCTGCAAATGACTTAAACAAACGGGTATTTCTGAATAATGTATCCCAACATTCGATTTGCACTCTTAATTTGTGACAATATGTGCTCAACAAAACTTAATTTACAATCATAAGTAACACCAAGATCCCGCACACTAGTTTTCCGATTAATCACCACGGAGTCAATATCATAATCAATGTTCAGAACATTTATATTTCGCGTATATGTCATAATACAGCACTTTGATACATTAATACACAATTTATTTAATTTACATCAGCTACTAATTCTATTTATATCATCCTGCAACAATTGGCCATCCTCAGGTGATTGTATACCTCTAAAAACTTTAAGATCATCAACATACAATAGCACCTCTGAAAATAGAGCAAAAATAATAAAGGTCCAAGATTACTACCTTGAGGTACTCCAGAGGTGCTTATATATGGATCAGAGCGAAAACCATTTACTACAACATATTGATCTCGATCAGTTAAATAATTCTCTAAAAACGTATAAATTTGTCTGTTAACCCGTAGCATTTAAGCTTTGACAGTAATCGCCTATGGCACAAGGTATCGAAAGCCTTAGCAATGTCTGTGTAAACCACATCAACCTGACTAGCAAATAGTTTCCTATTATGTAGCAGTCGAAAATAGAAACACCCTGTTGGAGTCTATTTTTTACTCGACTTTTCCTATGTCACCTTGTGTTTACTCTTGACCCTGTGAATTTGTTTGATGATTATTGTTTTGACCTAGAAATTATTTAACCTGCAGCTTCAAAGTTTAAGCCTTAAAATTGTCACATATTGTGTTGTCTTTCGTTTTAATTTAAGGTTGGTTTTCTTTTCTTCCAATATTATCTAATCTTATTAAATGTACAGGCTTTAGTGGAAAAACCGAAACGGTGGATTATCTTAGCAATCGTTAAATACAGGGTGATTCAAAATCGATCACGAAACTTAAGGGGGTGATTCTACTTGACAAAATAAGGGTAGAGCTTCATATAATTTTTTTCAAAATGTCATTTTTTTCGAGTTACAAGCCGTCAAAGTTCAATTTTTATTTTGTTTTTTTCGTCATATTGCATTTATTTTTTAACCAATCCAGTTGATATTTGGCATCGGAAAGCTATGGGCGTCATTTTATAGACAATCAAAAACTTAAAAAATAAGGTACTCTTTATTAAAGTCGATAAACCTCACCGTTAAGGCACCAATAGACAACAAGGTTTTCACCAAATTTTAATCAAATTACCTACATACATACAGGGTGTTCAGTAACTCAACCGACAAACTTTACGGGGCAATTCTACAACAGAAAATAAGAAAAAACTTCATATAAACATATGTCCTAAACGTCTTAGTTTTTAACTACGGTGTGTTAAATATTAAAAAAACTTTTACAAAAACGTAGGCACACTGTATAAAAATGCTAACTTAAAAATCTAAAGCCACGTCAAAAAATATATTCTTTATATTTTCTTTTAAGTCCTCCTAGAAAATAGCTTCAAAGTCCATTTTCTTAATGGATCTGGGGTATTCAAGCATTTGTTCATATTGAGGACTCACGGCGGGATCCTGAAAGCCATTCCATCAAGCGAAATTAACACGAAAAGCGAATGCATTTACCTTTGAAGTTTTAGAACTTTGGACGACGTATTCTTTCATTTATCGCCCTTATTTTATTATTACAATAAAGTTATTCCAATTGCTTTTTAAATATTTTTAATTAACTTAAAACGCACAGTGACGGAATTAAAATCTCGTACACCTAATTTTTCCCAGTGTGATGTTGGCTTTTGCGTACTTGGATCACCTGGAAATATACCTTACTTGACAAATTGTTATCTGTCACATATTTCAAAATTATATTATTTTATTTTTTTTAATTTTTGAAAATGAAATGAACTAGAGAAGGCGAGAGTAATTACTCTATTCGAAGAAGGTGTTTTTCTGGGAAGAATAGCTCAGCAAGTTGGGAAACCAAGAAGCACTATTTAAAGCCTCAGAACTAAATGGGAAAATACAGGATCATTGGAGAAGAGGGCTGGAAGTGGTAGAAGAAAAATTTCAAACGAAAATCATGATAAGGATCTGGTAGATCTTTTGCGAAATAATTTATTTCAGACAGCTGTAGAAGCACACAACCAAACTAATTTTCCTGGGACAGTAAGATCGGCAAGAAATCGTATTAGGAAAAATTCGGAATTGAGAAGCAGTGTAGCTGCTAAAAAGTCATTTTTGACCGATATGAATAAAGAGCAAAGAATGGGTTTTGCACTGGAATATTTACCGCAAGGTATGGATTTTTGGGAAAGGGTAGTTTTACCGATGAGAAGATTTTTCAAACTTATTATAGCGGGCAGATTAGAGTGTATATAGTATGTAAAATACACGGTACGAAGAAAGATATGCCCAACATGTTAAAACAAGTGGAAGATTTTTTGTTAATGTACAGGGTTTTATGTCTAGGCATATGCCACCGTATTCGAGAAAGATTTAATAGTCAAGCTTATATACACATACTCCAAAATGTTGTTGCCATCGGTAAACAATATATTTGAACAAGAAAATTTTATATACCCGCATGACAACTGCCCCGTCCATACAGCAAGGAGAGTTTCAGACTGGCTACTGAAAAATCACATTTTATAGTTACCTTGGCCCTCAAGAAGCCCTGATATCAATCCAATCGAAAACGATTGGGGATATATCGTAAAGGAAATTAACAAGAACAATAATTTCCATTTACAAAACAGTGATGATTTGTGGAATAAAATTGAAGAAATCTGAAATATTTACAATGTTCACCATGCACAAATGCTGATTGCATCAATACCCACACGTTTAAACTTATTAGTGGAAAAAATGGTGCCGCTTTGAAATATTAAGCCAGTATTTTTTCTTTAATATTTGAATAAAATAAACTATATATTTATTTTGGAGTCATGAATTTTATTGAATATTAATTAAGGTGAGAAAAAGGTAAAAGCCAAGTTTACCAAAATATTGAAAATTGACATAAAATGTTAACCTAAGTGTACGAAATTTTATTTGTCACAATACACGACGTGCCCTAATCTCGATATATGACGTCACGTAATGTATCGAAACATTCACAACCTCTGGCATGAACTGTAGCTAACCTCCTGTATTCTACTGAGATATTTAAACTTCTCACTCCCCTAAATTTAAATTTTAGCTACGCCAATGACTCCTAATACAATATAAATGTATAACTACACAACTATTGATTATAGGATGAGCTTGCTTGATAGTGTATTGTCCCTTATCTCGCCGCTTGATATATGCTGTTAGTATGAGATAATAATAATAATCCCATAAGTACTGACAATCCTCTGTCCGATTGCTTTGGTGCGTATGGATTTCAACAGGTAATTAATGAATGTTACTAACCCAAATAAGAAGCTCCTTTGATTACCCCCATGTTTGCCTTGAGCATAGAGGCTTTGTTGTAGATTCGTGTATTGTTGTGGTTTAACGTATTTCAAATCATGATCCTTGCTAAGCCGAATTAAAATATCGACTACAAAATATTAACATGCAATCAAAGTTTACAAACGTAAAATATAAGTTGCGTCACTTGTTGAAAGTTTCAGTTTTTTACACATCAATGGCGCTCCGAAAATATAGCCGGTCGTTGTAACAACGCGTAAAATAACTTAAATAAGAAGCCTCATGTTGGCTTTGAAAGGAGAGGCTTTGTTGTAGATTCGTGTATTGTCTTGGTTTAACGTATTTCAAATCATGATCCTTGCTAAGCCGGATTAAAATATCGACTACAAAATATTAACATGCCAACCAAAGTTTACAAACGTAAAATATAAGTTGCGTCACTTGTTGGAAGTTTCAGTTTTTACACATCAATGGCACGCCTAAAATATAGCCGGTCGTTGTGATAAGGCGTAAAATAACTCAAAATAAGAAGCTTCTGTGATTAGCCCCATGTTTACTTGATCGTAAAGACTTTGTTGTATCCTTATATTTAACAGGGGCCAGCGTTAGCTGCTCAAGTAGCGGTGGATTCAACGACGGCAGCATAAGAAAGTCGGAAAAAAAACAAAAAGTAATTTTATACCGTGTCAAAATTTTTGAGGATTAGTCAGCCGTATTGAAGATGGTGAATCATACGTCAGTCACGTATATAAAGATATCAGAAAAATTTAATTACAAACTTATTTTATACATCCTGTACTTTTCGAATTTTTACTTTTATTTTATTTAAAAATAAACAAAGAATTTTATATTGGAAATATTTTATTTGAATATCTCCAGGCGCCTTTTGGAAATTTGATCCAGGCCCGTAATAAAATAGCATCTTTTTCTGCATTTGCTGTTGCCATGTCGCAAATATTGTTCAGCCAAGTCGATACAGCCAGGAATAAAATATTTAGTTTCCCTTTAGTTTAGAGAATTGTCGAAGCAGCACGTCAAACATGAAATATTTATGGGACGCTTTCGTTTATTTATGGTGGTAGGGTTAATATTTTATCTAAATAAAATTCTAGATATTGCACAATAATTTTGTACAGTGCGTCCAAAATAACTTGTCCACATTTTAAATCTCTATAACTTTTTTAATTCCAAATTTAAAAAAAAATTATCCCAAAACCAACTTGTACAGTGAAGTTCCAAGTTTTTTTCTGTTATAAAAATTACACAAAACAATTTTGTTTACAGAATATACAGGGTAATTCAAAAATCGATCACGAAACTTACAGGGGTGATTCTACTTGACAAAATAAGGGTACAGCTTTATATAATTTTTTTTCAAAATGTCATTCGTTTTCGAGTTACAAGCCGTCAAAGTTTAATTTTTATTTTGGTTTTTTCGCCATATTACATTTCTTTTTAACCAATTTAGTTGATATTTGGCACACAAATCGAGCTTTTTAAATTCTAAAATTTTAAGACAAAAGTACTTTTTTAAATACCGCCAGAGGGCACTTTATCTAAAGCTTATAATTTATTTACTTCATAACTTTTTTATTTTGACAGATATCGCAAAGCTGTAGGCGCCATTTTATAGACAATCAAAAACTTAAAAATAAGGTACTCTTTATTAAATTCGATAAACCTTACCGTTTAGGCACCAATAGACATCAAAGTTTTTATCAATTTCAATCAAATTACCTCCATACATACAGGGTGTCCAGAAAATAAGAAAAAACTTCATATAAACATGTTTGATTGGACGCACTGTCTATAGTCGAGTATCCAGAATTTTAATAATGGTGGAAATAATAGTTCTTGACTGTGTCACAATATTACACGAAATTAAAAATCCCCGTTTGTAGACAGTTAAATAAAGACACCCTGCTTTTCTATGTTATTCACCAATGACCCTTTCCCCAGACTGGTTTCTCCTGCCTCACAGGACTTATCAATTGGACTGTACCGGGTCCATGGTAAATACCACAGGGTTATCTTTGTTAAAAAATGGCAAGAAAGCTCTTGTGGCACATCAATTTAAAACTCCTGACAAGTACTTTATAACCCTAGATTATAAAGTCAATACCTTTACCTACTACAAAATGACCATACTTTAAAAAATTACCTTTTTGATGGCCATATTTCCGCAAGCAACAGAGTTAAATATATTTAATCTGGCATTTTTCCAAAACCCCGTTAAATATTTTTAATTTGGTGATATTGATGATAATATACATGTAAGGAAAAAACACTTTTTAATGACACCCTCTAAAATAAGTAATGGAAAAATTAATTAATTCACAAATTCTTAAGTACTTAGAAAAACACAAAATTTTGCATGACAGGCAGTATGGATTTCGCCACAAAAGATCTACAGCACATCTTCTTTCCTTCGTATCACACTGTTGGAATAAGTCTCTTGAGTTTCTAGGTGAGTCCCAGATAGTTGCACTTGATATATCCAAAGCTTTTGACCAGGTCTGGCATGCCGCACTTCTTAATAAACTTCCCTCCTATGGTCTTTCAACTAAACTCTGTACTTGGCTCTCTAGCTATCTATCTGATCGACGTATATCAGTTATTGTGGACGGCCATTCTTCAAGCTTTCACCAAGTAAATGCTGGAGTCCCCCAGGGCTCAGTTCTGGCACCAACATTGTTTCTTCTTCACATCAACGACCTTCTCTCGTTCACAACTAATTCTATTCATAGTTTCGACGACGATAGTACCCTTCACTCCAGTTTTCAGGTTCCTAAACCCATCACTGAACCTGATTTGAAAAACAAACGCAAAGCGATGCAGGTATCTCTTTCGCAGGATCTTAATTTAATATTGGATTTGGGCGCCAAAAATCTCGTCCACTTTAATGCATCCAAAACACAATCATGTTCCTTGTCGCGAAAAGAGTCACCAAATACTCATCCTCTACTTATAAGCGGCCAAGTTTTACAGAGCAAAGACGCCTTCAATCTTGTGGGCGTCACATTTGAAAGTAACCTTAACTGGCATAAACACATTGTATCTATAGCCACGGTAGCTTCAAAAAAGCTTTGGATTTTTCTTTCGAGCCAAAAAGTATTTTTTCCTTCTAATTTATACACTTTATATGTGTCCCAGATCCGACCTCCCTTGGAGTATTGTTCTTATATCTGGGGCATGGCTTCTCCCACAACCCTTAGCATTCTGAATTATATTCAAAGAAGAGCTGTTCGTCTCATTAATGATCTTTCACTTACAGAAAGGCTTCCCTCTCTTGCCCATCGTCGGGCTGTGGGGGATCTATCGCTTTTTATAGGTACTTCCATGGATTCTGCTCTGAAGAATTTTCCAGTATAGTTCCTCCACTCACAGTTCCCAACAGAGAAACTATTGGTTCCACGCGTATGCATTCCTATACGGTCCAACTGGATAGGCCCCGAACTTCCCACTTTGTACGTTCTTTTGTCCCTAGAGTTTCTAGAAAGTGGAACCTGCTGCCCGCGGAGGTCTTTTCTTCCCCTCCAAATCTTCAAGTATTTAAGTCCCGTGTCAACAAACTCCCTCTTACCCTGCTTAAGACACCCACGGTACGTTAGTATTTAAGCTTTAAGCCTTCGTGCTTTGTCCAAAGATTAAAAAAATGTTGTCTTACTAAAGTCCTCAGATTTTCACGAGAAAATATCGAACGATTTAAAAGTAAGGAGGGGTTCCTGACTTTAGACAAGCCCTGTATTTTTTTTTACCTGAACATTAATTTAAAAATGGTCTAAACCTGAAACAAAAAGCATTTTATTATCTTTTTTTCCTATTCAGCAATTAATTAGATTCCAATAAACGATTCTTCTGAATAATTAATTCATTACAATAAATGTATTTCCTTACCGTGCCGAGAATTCCAAAGTTAAAAAATTAATCGATCTTAAATGAAATTCTTTAAAGCTGATCAAATAAATTTTCAAAGCGCTAAAATTTAATTTGTCGGAAGCGTAAAGAAGCAAATCGCTTCACGGACTTTTAATATCTTATGTAGTGATCGATTAATAAATCCCTTAACCTTTGAAATAAAAACTAATTATTGCAGGGTAGCGAATATACAGGGTGATTTTAAAATAGATCACGAAACTTAAGGAGGTGATTCTACTTGCCAAAATAAGGGCAGAGCTTCATGTAATTACATGTTAAAGCGCTGGGTCTCGTTGAGCGCACAACCGAGGTGAGGTGGGTTCGAATCCTGCCGGCGGCCAAGGTCATGGTTATGTATAATTTGTATGTATCCCAAATCAGGCATCTTCTAGGAAATTGCTTTGGATGGGAATAAAATGACGTCTTCCACAACTTTTATAAAGTTTTTGTAAAAGTAAACTTTGTAAGTATTTTTGCAGACCGTTGGTCTGGGATTTTGCAGACCCCTTGATCTGTTATTTTGCAGACCGTTGGTCAGTTATTTTGCAAATCGTTGGCCTGTGGTATTACAGGCCTTTGGTCTGTGTTTTTGCACACTTTTGGTCTGGGGTTTTGCAGACCCTTGGTCCGTAGTTTTGCAAACCGTTGGTCTGTGGTATTGCAGGCCTTTGGTCTGTGTTTTTGCAGAACTTTGGTCTGGGGTTTTGCAGACCCTTGGTCCGTAGTTTTGCAGACCGTTGGTCTGTGATATTGCAGACCGTTGGTCAGTGGTTTTGCAGACGGTTGGTCTGTGGTATTGCAGGCCGTTGGTTCGTGTTTTTGCAGACCGTTGGTCTGTGGTTTTGCAGAACGTTGGTCTGTGGTTTTGCAGAACGTTGGTCTGTAGTTTTGCAGACCATTGGTCTGTGGTTTTGCAAGCCGTTGGTTCGTGTTTTTGCAGACCCTTGGTCCGTAGTTTTGCAGACCGTTGGTCTGTGATATTGGAGACCGTTGGTCAGTGGTTTTGCAGACTGTTGGTCTATGGTTTTGTAGACCGTTTCCCTGTGGTATTGCAGACAGTTGGTCTGTGATTGAATAATCGATCTATCCATCCGTTCGTCCATCCATCCATCCATTCGGATCTATCTAACTAAGAATTTTTCTTAAAGTTCCTTAACAACATTTTTAACACTCGGTATAGAAGACAATATTATAAAGATACCCTCGCATATCTTTAAAAAATTTAAACTAAAGTGGTAATATATCTAAATGGATAAAAAAAAATAACCACACACAAACATTTTTTTCTTAAGTATTCACAACCCGGTATATATTAATTTTTCTTAACTCTCTTACAAAATTCCCCGATGCCTATAAAATAAAACACTTTTGTTTTAAAATAAAAAGCAGCCCTATATTTTGAAGAATTGTTAATGTAAATAAACAGTCCCTAGCTTGGCCTATCAACACGTCTACCATACACGTTAATATAGAAATGTTCAACGTATCGATATTAATAAACCGGTATGGAAACCAATGGGAATTTATTCGAGCGTCATAGAGACCTATGGGGTTGCAAAGCTTAGATGATAAGAAGAAAAAAATGTTATGGAATGTATACCTCTTCATCGGTGGGGAAAGCGGCTATAGATTTTTAAATATGTCAAAAAATACTGTCATTTATTTATTAGTTTGTCTTGTGGAAAGCGTTCGTTATTTGTAAATCATTTGTTTCAGAATTAAAAATATAATAACGACGCTGGAGAATGTCAAAATGACGTTTTTACAAGTTTGTAGGCTTCCGCTTTCCTTACGTTAATCTTAAATTGTCAGATTAGTGGAATATACACTCTTTAGCATGTAAATAACTCACCTTATCCTAATCTGACGCGCACGACAATTTCTGATGGATATATTTTTGTTTTTTACGTTTGGCCCTGAATACGGGGCTCATAATTGGTGAAGTTACTTAAAAGGTTACAAGGTATTCTCCGGTGCGCTAAATCTAAATCCCGAAATCCCCCTGTTGGGCTCCCCTACCATTGCCAGGTTTGAAGACCTTCAGCCATGGCTTATATTTTGAACACTGATAAAATACATTTATTTGGCTGCACAAGAGACTATTTACTAAAAATTAAATTAGTGTTTAGCCCATATTTTGGGTTTTTATTTAGTTATTATATTAGTTTTTTTGTTATGCTGGAAACTTTGTATATTATTGTCGTATCTATAGATCGAAAAAATACACATTCCTACTTTTATCGATCTGGTTCATTGTTAACACTCCACACGTTCTCAATACTCGAGCATCCATTGGGACAGTTTTCACTAAATTATGTTTAGGTACATCGTAATGGATCTTTAAACAAATGGCGTGGTTTTGACACAATGCATATATGTAAGTATAAAAGGAACAGTTTAAAAATGTAAATTCGGTGCTCTTTGATAAGAAAAAAAATCACAAAAAGTTTAAAGCAAATAAATCGGCATGCTTGTCTTCGCGGCCGCCTTTGCTATATTTCTTTTATGATATGCCGGTTGATGCAGGTGGTCATCGCACTATGGGATAGAAATTAATTTTTAGACAAAATTCTGAAACTTACCAATCTAACTTAAAATGCTGGTGCTTTTTACTGGAAAAATATTGAAAAAAATATTATAAATTATTACAAATGTTTTTGGGAAACCTAAAACTTATTATATGTCATTATAAATTTACACCCCACTTAACATTATTATTTTTTATTGTACAAAATAAACTAAAATGTCAGCTTGTTTGGTTAATTCGGTAGTATTCTAATCAGTAATCCGATGGTTATTATCTCATATGATATACAGGGTACGACAATAGGTATGATTTTTTTAAATGGAATACCCTGATTATTATATCACCACCAAAATAATATTTTAAAATGTTTTAAAACAATTGTACATTTGATGTGTCTATCTCAATTAGTTTCGGAATTATGACCATCCAAATTTGAAAAATAATTTTAAATTATTCTTAGAAGCGTAATAGAGATACATCTTCTTCCCAACTTTTTTATTTTTTAACGTATAAAATAAATAATAACACTGTTTTGTTGGGTAGATTCTGTAGAATCCATATCTTTTATCAGAATGCGTTTATCTTTTAGGATATACAGTGTAGGACAAAACATATTAAATTTTAAAATGGAAAACCTTGTAAATTATAAAAAAAACTTGTATCTGTCCTTACACTCCGAAGTAGCAAAAAGTAGGAAGGCAATTGTAAGTACAAAAACTGATAAAGAAAAAGGTAAATAAATCTTTGACAAAACTAGCGAGACTTGGCGAGACTGCATCGGAAACACAACAATAGCTCTTATTATTTAAACTCTTTTACTTTTTTAGTAATCAAGGGTAATAATAAACTAAGGAGATTAAATGTTGTATATTTATATTTACTTAAAATACATTTTCAAGTTTCGTATTACCCCAATAGAAGTCGTCATATCCTTTTATAATTTTGCGTACATGTAGTTTGGAATATCTACTTTGAATACACAGCATGAGCCATTAAAATTTCAAAGTTGCTTTTTGGCCAAAATAATGGATTTCTATCCCATAGAGTATTGGCGCGTGGCTGTAAAGGGTAGCGGCGCCTTTGTATAAAATAGTCCGATTGCAGGCGGCCTTTTTTATGTTTTTTGTATTATTTTCAAAGGGTACCGAATTGCGCTTTTAACATGTTCTTACTATAAACACCATTGTTTAAACTGCATATGTTCTTAATAAATTATGATAGTATTTGAAAAAGTTTAGTAAATCGAAATATTGATTTTTATATACAGAATCAGCCAAATAAAGTCGTTCATACGCAATTTGAAAAAAAACTGTCTAACGTGAATATTTGCATGGAAACAATTCGCATTAGATGACGATTAGTCATCCTCTGTTGTCGCTTTACTGGCCGATATCCCAATACCTATTTGCTTAACCAGCATATTCTTTAAAAACACATGTATACAGTGTGTTTCTGTAATGAAAAATAATGTTAGTAAGTCCTTGCTTGCTGCAATGCTTCCTACAATAAACTTACATAAATATCAATTTATGCAATGTAACAGTAAACGCGACATCAACTGAACCAAACGGTCAAGTTACCTTTGATTTCGTCATTATTTCTTTTAGTTCATGTGTCACTAGTATTAAGATTTAACTGTTTGCAAATTAATTTATTAGAAATTATTGAAAATTAATAGTAATAATGAAGTTGGATGACTAAAAAATTTAAAAGAAATTATGTAATACTGTTTTAGTATTATTTCTACAAAAAGTAAGTACATACAATTTTCTAAAATTAAATAATAAATGCATAGTTATGAAGAGGATAATTATCTTTTAAAAAATAAAGAGGCTATGATTTTTTTGTTGCAATATAATGGCTGTGCTGTAAAAATTAAAATTATTAAGTTTAGATAAAAAGAACATGTATAAAATGGTATTTTGGGAAATTTTTATACGGTCGTGGAAAAAATAAAGTATGTAACACATGCATAAAATGCCTTTTTTACTCATGGGATTGCCGCACTCGCCTAACGGCTCGTGCTGTCAAACTTCCCATTCGTAAAAAAAAGGATTACTTTATGCACTTTTTAACACGCTTTTATTAACTTGGGTTGTAACTATCTATCTATCCATCTGGCTGCCTATGTAACGGAATCTTTGAGCCTAATTTTAACCAACTTCCAGCTATTCGATTTCTTTGAAACTTTGCACACGTATTAAGGAAACATGACAATGCAATAATCTGCAAACAGTATCCCGTTATCTTGTTTTTGATCGCCAGGAAAAAAAAATCCATTATATTATAAAAACAACACCTAGGTTGCCATCTGTTGGCAACATTTCAAACTTTGCTATTAAATGAAGAAGAAATTTTTAGTGGGTTGCAATATGTTGGCAACGGTCCAAACATTGCCTGGATTGCCATCTGTTGGCAAAATTTCAAACTTTGCTATTTAATGAAGAAGAAATTTTTTAGTGAGTTGCAATCTGTTGGAAAAATTTTAAAATTTGCTACTCTTGTTCATTAAAAAATTTTTTCGCCATTTTGTCAAGAGTAGCAAAAACTAAAAAACGAAAAATAATTAATAGTTTAAAAAAACTAAAAAACACGCTTTTATATGCAACCGAACTAAAAATTAGAAAATAATTTTTCATTAAAAAAATATTGTCATTTCATAGTAAAAAGCGTGGGGTGATAAATATATTAAATGTTATAATTATTATATTTGCAAATATCTATGATGGAAAAGTTATGAAAAAATAGTAAAATGCACCCCACGCTTTTTACTATGAAATGACAATATTTTTTTAATGAAAAATTATTTTCTAATTTTTAGTTCGGTTGCATATAAAAGCGTGTTTTTTTAGTTTTTTTAAACTATTAATTATTACATTACTGTCAAACTTCCCATTCGTAAAAAAAGGATTACTTTATGCACTTTTTACATAAATTACTATTCCACGTCTACGTCTATCATGCTTCCTGATCCTTTCCTTTAACAAGAGACATATCAATATTTATTTATGACAGAAGATATTTGTACAACAATGTCATCATTAACAAGAATAAATAGAGCAGGTTGAGTAAATAATTGCAGAAATCTCTGCTTTGTTTGCCTTAAGAACAATTAGAGAAGATGAAGTAAACATCGTATAGATTGCTAATTAGTCCATTGTGGCTCTGGTTTAATATTGATTTTGTGAGGGAATGAACACTGTCTTTAATTACTTTTAATAAGGACTCTATTAGCTTCTTACCCTTTACACCTGAGAAAAACTGCAATTAAAAATTAGATATTTTAATTGGCCCTAACCTCAATGTCACCAAGCTTAAGTAGATTTGCTGTTTTTGTATGCGGAAGGTTTTCTATTATTTTTTTGTTTTGTAATAGACTTGGGTAGATACCAAGCTTAAGTAGATTTGCTATGTTTTTGTTGTTTCGGAAGGTTTTGTATTGTTTCTTTGTTTTGTAATAGACTTGGGTAGATAATTTTCAAAACGAAAAAAGATTATAGTGGAATGAGACCCATTGTTAAAGGTAGAAAAAATAAAATTTATGGGAAAAATAAATTCCATGTAACCTGAGTTCGGGAAGGGGGAGAAGGAGGCGTTAAAGTGTAAAATACTGCTTTTCCAGATTTCCAGCCAAACTACAAGCTTAATGGAAAAAGTTGAGGCAATGTAAAGATGTACAACTTTTGTATTTCGCTTTTTTACATAACGTCACAATTTATGTGAAAAATTTAAAAAAACTTTGTTTTCAGTTTCCGTTCGTTCTCGGTAGTGATTAGACGTTGGAAGGGAGCTCATACCGGGCTCTCACGTGGAATCGTGCATGGAGGATGTAGAAGACGTTCTGGTGCCCCGAGGAAGATAGGAAACTCACTGCTAAATTGAAAAAGCATCTTTTTCTGGAGCTAGGCGCTGTGAGTTCCTATACCTGATGTTTTTCTGTTTGGCGTACTGCACGAATTATTCTTCAATGGCGGAGAATGGAGGCAGGCCCTGCAGGTGACGTCAGTACTGCAAGAAACCGGTTATGCGCGATACCAGTAGCAGCTCTTGGGAAGATGGTCGCAATTTATGCATTTCATAGCTTCGTTATTGACATGTGCTAGGAACTTCTAGGAGCTACAAAGCTCGACTATCCAGAAGTTCCAACGACAAAGTCCTGAAAAACTTATAAGCGACATCGCTTATATGACCGGAAGGGAGAGAGCAGCTGGCGATTCACTAGCATGAAAGCCATAAAGAAGCAAGCAAGCAAAACTATGTTTTCGATTTTTATTTTTATTTTTTACAAAAACAATTATTTTTTTATGAAATTTGATAAAAACATACCTTTATTCGTCCTAAACATTCTGTATTTTTTGGTTTTAAAATATTTATTTTAATGCATTTTTTTGACTTAATAATAAAAAAGTATCCTTATTTTCAATCAAAAATTCACGTATCAAAATATCCTCATTTTCAAAAAAGTCGGTAAGCTTTTTGTTCGTTAAAATCTTTACTTTCCGATGGTGTAAAAAATATATAGATTATCACGGTAAATTTTCTCAGAAAATAAATTTTCATAGGACTAGTTATTTTGCCGGAAATCGACAAAAACAATTGTTTACCCTTAAAATCCCGCCTCCTTGCACTTTCCGACCCCAGATCACCTGTAATTTATTATTACTTTTATTTTTAGTATTTAATCCATATTTTTCAATAGGTTTTATCTTTCTATAATTTTTTTGGTTTCAAAAATTATCGACCCTAGTCTAATAATGATTTTAAAAAATCGAATCCAAACTTTTTGCGTTTTCTGAGAAAATTTACCATTGTAATGTATAGTTTTTTTAGACATTAGAAAGAAGAGATTATAACCAACAAAACAACATTTGACTTTTTGGAAAATGCCGATATTTTGAATTTTCGAATTGAAAATAAGGATTTTTTTAATATTAGGTCAAAAAAATGTATAAAAATAAATATTTTATGTTTTACCCATCTATTATGGATCTGTAATACCTTAGAAACGGAATATGTTATGGTAGGAATAATACCTGCTATCACACCTAGGGCATTATAAGCGGGCATTATGATAATGCCCGCGTATAATGCCCTAATGTGGAATACTTGGTCCAGAGAGAGTTCGGACTGTATTTTTCCGACTAAAAATAATAAAGTTTGTTAAACATATGTATTAAAATAAAATCAATAACTTACCAGTTCCTGAAAATATGCTATTAAAACGGTTTCGGTTATTTGAAGAATTGCGTTCGCATCTTTCCAAATACCAAATATGCCATACTCCCGATCATACTGTTGCCTTGATTTAACTGGCAAAAGATTTTCGGTCGCTTTTATGGCCTTTTCTCTTATATTTTGTGGAATTTCTTCCATTTTGAGCAAATCGTTAAATAAAAAATGCCAACTGACTAACTGATAGAAACATCAAAGTCAAACTTAACACCAGTCATTATCTACTTACGTATACAGGTACAGGTGCAACTTATTTTTTATATTGCGAATAAATAATGTAATTAGTCATTGAAAAACTCTTTTTGGGTAAAACATAAAGCATTGTATGCACCACGGGCTTTCCTTGACTATAATGCCCATCAGGTCGAAATCTAGCACTCGGGCTATTTCAACCTTCAGGACATTATAGTCCTAGTAACGCCCTTGATACATAAATAGCTATTAGAACCAAAAATTTACAGTATATTTGGGACAAATAAGAGTACGTTTTTACCAAATTTCGTGAAAAAATAATTATTTTTGTTTAAGATAAAAGGAAAAGACCAAAACTTGTTTTTTTTATTTTTCACATTAATTGTTAGGTTATGTAAAAAAGCTAAATACAAAAGTTGTACATGATGTACAACTTTGCAATTTAACTTTTTTCATTAAGTTTGTAGTTTGGCCGAAAATCTAGAAAAACCGCATTTTACCCTTTAACCCCCCTTCTTCTCCCCCTTTCCGAATACATAAATCATAGGGTCAAAAATTGTGACATTTGTGTTAAGCAATAAATTATAAGAAGGTTTTTTAGGTTTAATTAATGTTTAACATAATCCCTGTGTATCCAAATTTTAATTAAAACTTTCATACGAGCAACTCCGCCTCGCACGCTAACAAACTCTAACTTAGCGTTAATATAGTTTTTAAGGAGTGACGCAAGTTTCTTAGTTAAAGTGATCCGGCATTGTGAAACGTCAACTGCACAAGTTACTTCTGTAAAGTGACACTAAATCTGGTTAACAAGTACGCGCGGCGGAAGTTGAAAAGTTGTTTTAGCATATATTTTAGTGGAACAATTAGAACTAAGAAACTATTAAACTCCGTTCTCCAGAAGTGTATTATAAATGGAAGTTAGATACAAAGAGGATAAAGCGAAGTTGAGTGCATCTGCTTCACTTGGTGGGGGATAATTTACCGAAGACGTTCAAAGATTTTCGCAGTTTGGCTATTCGCTTTTAACAACAATTCAGTAGCGTATCCTTTGTTTAGAAATAAATCTTTAACTCAGTGACAATGAGAAGATATCTTACACATCGCTATATTATTAAGTGATAATGTATTAAGCTTCGGACAAAAATCGTCTATCTTAATTAGGCTTTAGACAACTGTTTAATGTGGCCCATTTTTTTTTTATTTCGAACAAACCATGAAGGCTAAAAGCCTAAATAAAGGGTCTTTCAATCAGGGTAATAGTTTTTAAATAGAGATTTCTCGGATTCCTATCCATATTTTTTAATTTTTAGCAGTTTCTATATACAATATGAGCAATGCGTTTTGGTTCATCGGCCGGCAATAGAATAACAAAACAAGAACTGTGATTCACGCCAGTTTACATGCCGGTATTTAGTTAGATTGTCTGTTTTCCTCACATTGCCTATGTGTTATATTATTTTCCTACGACCACTTGTGAAAATAGCAAATAGCACACTGATTTCATGCATAGAAAATGCGTTATATCACACTAGTGTTGCAAAGTACTTTACAGCACTAGTGTTGCAAAGCACTTTACAACACTGGTGTGATACATATTATGATGTCATTCTAAAAACTGCTATTGGTTTTGCAAGTGACATATTTATTGTAGTGACAGTAAAAAAAACTTTTTATTTACCTTAAACGGTAGAACCCAAATTAGCGAAAATCATCTTATTTTATATTTATTAAAATTTACGAAAAATAAAAACATAAACAAAAATAGACATAACCACAAAAACAACTTTCACTGACTGGCACAGTGTTGTGCATTTACAATTTTTATATTTATTATATTTTGTATTATAATGTATAATTGGTTGCCTAAGCATGATTGTCATAAATTAATAAATCTAGTGACTCAGGCATTCGACTATTGGCGCGGTGATTAGCCGTGGTGGTACAGTTCTGTTAAGATGGCTAAATTGTACTTTTGTGTATTTTTGAATAGTTTACTTTTATGAAATATAGTTCTTAAAAGTGCATTAATGGCTTTTTATTGTTGGCACAACAATAATACATATTTTTTCTTAAAAATATGAGGAAAAACTGTTATTTTTACTTAGTTTTACCTGTGATGTTCAGTTTCATTAACTCGTTTTACCAATTTTACCCCACCCAGCACCCCTTTTCACTCCCCGATCCCGTAAGTTTATTTACTGATATTTTGAAAAACGGAATATTTTGGATATGCACCACTTACGTTTTATTTAGAAGAGTGTCTAAAATATGTAAGAATCGATAATTTTTAAAAAACCCTTATAATAGCAGAAAACCGTATTAAACTATTAGCGTTATTACCTAACAAAACCATACAATTTTTATTAAGTGAGGGCCTTTTTAAATTCCAAAATGATAAAAGTTATATAATGCTTCTAGGTAGGTGATTTTCGATGTAAAAATATTGTCAAAACAGTATAATATAGCAGTGAGGAAAAGTATATATCACACTAGTGTTGCAAAGTAAATATCACCCTAGTGTTGCAAAGTTCTCAATTGTTTTTTATTTTTTCTGAACAGACAAACTTTAATTTATTTATTTTTTAGTGAATAATTTGTGGTCGTAGGAAAAATAGTGTACAGTACTCGTGTGAAAATGACTTTCTTACACTCGTGGGTTTGTCGCACTCGGCTAACGCCTCGTGCTACAATATTCCCACTCGTGTGAAATTAGTCATTTTCCACACTTGTAATGTAATATACTATTAACTGAACCTGTAAAGTATAATATACTGTTTTATGATGCACCGTCTGACAACTCGCGATCAGTAGGAAGTAATAAAAAAATATTACCAAAGTGAGTTTAAAGCTAAAGTTAACTCACGTTCACAGTTTTCCACAGTGCGACGTATAAACTGCACAGAGTACCGATGAGGGCGACCGAATTCTCGAGTGAATAAACATTTAGTAGCCACAACTGAGCTACCACTTTGGTAATATGTTTTTATTACTTCATACCGATCGCAAGATGTCAGACGCCGCATCATAAAACTGCACACTATACTAAATATAGTAACACCTAAAGACAATTGGAGTTTCACTATAGATTCCCAGAACAATGCTAAATTTTTGGTCATCAGTTTGGACGCTGGCTTGGCTGAATTCATAAAGCGGCAAATTATACGTACCGATTACGTGTGTACTCGATGGATACCCGCTTCACAAATTCCACGAAGCGAGCGTCCAAGCTGATGACCAAAAATTAAGCATTGTTCTGGATGTCTATAATAAAACTACAATTGTCTTTGGTAACACCAAGACATTATATAAATATGGATTAGAAACCAAGAAGTCTCTATTTGAAAAACTATCACTCTTATTGAAAGGCCCTTTACTAACGTACCGTGGATGTCTTAAGCGAGGTAAAAATGAGTTTGTGGACACAGGGCTTAAATACTCTAAGCTTTGAAGGGAGAGAAGACCTTAGCTGGCAACAAGTTTCACATTCTAGAAATTCTGGAAGTAATGCATACGTGTGGCAATAAGAGCTGCAAGTGGAGAAACTATACTGGACAATTTCTCGGACCCGAAGCCATGGAAGTGCCTGTAAAAGCGATAGGCAAGGAAACAAATTTTTATTAAAAAGGCGTTCTTCTTTGAATGTATTTAGGAGTGGTAAGAAATAAGAAAAACGCCATTTCTCAGAGACAAGAATAATATTTCAGAGAGGGTCGGATTTTGGAGAGAGAGAGAGATATTAATTTAGGACACAGCAGCCTCTTGGGCTTTTTAGTGTCCAGGAATGGGCTTTTATATTTTGTCTTCTAGGTTTGCATCTTTCAAAAAGAACTGAATTTCTGAACGTGTTTTTGTATTTAAGTATTTCCTTTAGTGAACCGGTGATGTTGTGAGTCATGAGCGATCTTTTGTATTTGGGGCATTCTTCAAAAATGTGTTTAATTGTTAGAATAGTTTGGCAGTCAGGGCATGAGGGGGTGTCTGATTTGTCCATTAGGAAGCCATGAGTCAGTTTTATGTGTCCCATTCTTAATCTAGCCATAATTTTCAGATGTCTGCTACAGTATGCAGACAGGTCGGTCTTCTCAAAGAAGAGTTCTTTAACTTCCTGTAGTTTGTTGGGCTCATCGAGCAGGTCCCACTCCAGTTGTATGGAATCTCTGATTACGTTATCTGTGAACTTGTTTAGGTCTGTCAGCGAGAAAGAGTAGCGAGAGTAAGATGTATTTGAGGGGTTTTTGGCCAGATGATCTGCTTTTTCATTACCCTCAATGCCCACATGGCTTGGTACCCAGATGAAATCGATTCTCTTCTCAGGATTAAGAGTCTTTCAAGGTTGTAAAAGATCAGGCTAAGGAGGGGTAGTCTTGGCTGTGGGGATTTTATGAGGAGTAGGGAGTTTAGGGAGTCGGAGACGATGCCACATGGTGGGAGATCGTGGGTTTAAGTTTAACACCCTGTATTCTGTGGTCTTATAGATGGCAAAGAGTTCTGCGGAAAGGATGCTAGTGGATTGGTGAAGTAGGTAAGATTCAGAGCCTAGTTCAGAATAGAACGCAGCTCCCGTACATACATAGGAAAAGAGAAATCCGAGCTTTTTTAAGGGGCTGTGGCTAAACATACAATTTGTGCCACTCAGAGTTATTCTTAAATGTGAAGCCCATTAGATGAAATGTGCCTTTGCTCTGCGAAATTTGATCGCTCTTAAGTAAAGGATCCAATATTAAATTAAGGTCCTGTGAAAGGGATATTTGCACCGCTCCGTTTTGTTTTCCAAGCCTGGCTTAGAGATTGGTTGGAGAACCCGCAAACTGGAGTGAAGGGTACTATCGTCGGCGAAACTATGAATTAAATTGGTTGTAAAAGAGACAAGGTCGTTATTGTTAAGAAGAAATAAAGTTGATGCCAGTATAGTAGAGCTCGGTAGATACTCCAGCATCAACTTGAAGAGTGGCCATTCACAATAACTGATATATATATGTTCACATTAATATTGTGAGCACCCTGTATAGGGGTATATGGGTTTTATTATTTTAATATTTATTTAATTATGTCGGCATTGAAGAAATCACATCCAAGAAATTAAAACAAATATTCAAGAAAATAGTGCAAGGTTTTTTGTCACCAAGCAATAACAGAGTCTAGGTCATATTATTTTATTCAGGGTCAACAACGTGCGAAGTCACCAAAATACTGAGTTCAACTTTGTTTATATACCGAAATTGTACTAATAATGAAAAGAAAGAAATTAGAAAAATATTAGATAAGAAGGAGGTGGTAAAAGTTTTAGTTAAGCCCCGTACGGGCTACCCCTAGTGGAGGGTATGCCTGTACAAAATTACGAAGTTAAATTAGTTCCCGTAGTTTAGTTAAAAAGGCCAAAATAGTTTTGTCCACCGGTCTCATGGTCCCAAGAAGATAGTTCCATATGGTACATTTGCCCCAGTGACGTAAATGGCCCATATGTATATTTCAAAATTATACGTCACAATATTAATACAATTTTAAAGCGCAAAGCTACTTACAATTTAAAAATCAACAAAAACCTCTGTGTCTTAAGTCTAATATTCTGTATTTAACGTTTGCCACGATAGGTATCTCGAAGAACAGGGGGATCATACTAAAATTGAACTTAATCATTTACTACATTTAAGCAGTCAGTGGGTTTTGAATGCATTCAGTTTTTGTTTAATCTCTACCTGTTAGTGTCTAACATATTAAATACAATTAAATAAATCGAGCCAGCACGTTGTGTGTATGTTCATAACGCCTTTTTTACAAGACAACACATGGAATCAGCCTTTGAACTTAAAAATACACCAAAGTGTTACAAAATAGGAAAAACAATTAACTTACTCGCTAAAATCTACATAATTAAAACTTATCTTGAAGGGTTTTTACATTTCAATAGCTGAAATAATGGATCCCTTTGAAGTCCAAAGGGTTTCCTGGCCCGAAAGGGTCGTGTCCTTTGTCCCGGTGCCGGGTGCTAATTACCTGGTGAACGTGTTCGTCTTGTAATAATCATTTGCGAGACTCTAATTAACTCTAGCTTTCCAAGTTCGCTCGACTAGAAGTTCTAGTTTTGTTTAAAGTTGTTTTGGGTCTCTCTCGTAAGTAATGGAAATGCTGAGGAGCCATTAATCATTATTTTTTAAAAACTTTAAATTTTTTTAAATTGTTTGGAAAAAACATGTAGTTTACTACAACATATATACAGGGTGATACAAATAGCAATTAATCTTTAGGCGGCAACTCTACACATGATAAAATAATTGTACAGCTTCATATATAATGTGAACACCCTGTATAGAGACAGTAGCGTAGGTAGGCGTATGCGATGTAGGCGTATAAAATGTGAGACATACAAGGT
>JACEGR010003498.1:0-103833 GCA_014170235.1 Listronotus bonariensis | reverse complement strand
TGATGGGCATAATCGCATTATTTTAATAATCGGAATATCAGGTTATGAATGAATTCAATAATCGAATTTTAATTCGAATTAATAATAATCATATTTTTTATTTACAAAAATAAAAAAGTCCTCACCCTCACCTGTAGAATCAGGTTATTTTTCGTCATTCAAATTATTTCGTAATTCAAATTATCTGTGGAATCAGGTTATTTTTCGTAATTGAAATTATTTCGTAATTCAATTATCTGTGGAATCAGGTTATTTTTCGTAATTCAAATTATCTCTGTAATCAGGTTATTTTTGACAATTCAAATTAAATCTTCATAATCGGATAACCGATTATTTTTAATTTGAATTATCCCATCACTACCCAAAACGCAGATAGACCGCATAATAATGTACCTAGCAAATTTAATTTCTTAATATAAATTAATGCAAGAATTAAATGTTAAAATAGCAAAAATTTAGAAGGACTACATAAGAAATGTTATTATTTTTATGTTTTTTACCTAGATATATAATTAGTATCATTTAAAAAACAATTTACTTTTATAATAAAAATCTTGGCATCTTTAAACACCGGGATGCATTCAAAAATAAAATGGGTTCTATGACTAAGCAAAATAGCAAATAGATTCCTATTTCAAAATAACACATCTACCTGCCAAAATACTAGTGATACGCTTCGTCCAATTAAAAATATATTATTTGTTATATATAAAATTTGTGGGCTATTAGAAACTTTAAAAAGAACAAATGATGAGATAAATAGCAAGATCATTTTAAATTTCGTTTTCTTAATTCTTCAAAAAAAAAAAAAAATATGGTTGGAATTGTTTAAAATATATAGGGTGAAAGAGACAGTTTTGAAAAAATCGCCAAAACCTGCTGGGATTATTAAAGAGGAACGTTTTTTACAAAAACTGGACTGCGCCCCTTCAATTCCTTAATCACCAGGGCCACCACTCCGAAATTTGTAAATAAGAAAAAGGGGCAAGCGATAAGTTTAAAGGGGGTCGGTTGTCGAACTGCGAGAGGCTAGTCCGGGAAATTAGAGGTATAGTACACAAAAGTCTAGACACTCTGGTCAGATGTTGTCAGATTAAGAAAGCCAAATACCAAGAACGGGTGTCGACCCAACAGCGACCGATAATAAAATCGGCGCATTACAACCAAATTTTTCAAACCCCCATTTTTCTACCTAGTGGGTCTAGAATACATTAAATTTAAGGCGCACTGTTGCCAAAATGTAGGTGGAATATTTAAGATATTTCTTAGAATCAGAAAAGGATACTAAGGTTAGGTACTTAATTAAACCCAAGACGATTACACACATACATATATTGCAATACGTAGATTCTTGTATGTTATATTTACGTAAATTTGTAGGCCCATTTATGCAATAAATAAATATTATTAAAAATGTATCTACATTTTTTTGCTTTTTAAAATATTTTACAAAAAAGAAAACAACTGGATGGGAAGAGTTTATGAACAACTGAGCAACAATGCTTATGCCCCATTGGGGTTTACTCTTACTTTAATCTATAGGTCGGTTTTATTGCTTTTTAATGATCGGTCGCAGATAAGCCTATTTCGAAACAGCCAGGGTACAGGTCCCGGTTGGTCACTTGCTTTCCGTGGTCATAGTATATCCCAGTTGCGTCCCGGGTCTAAAAAATTATGGTCCATTTGCGTCCGGCAGGTATAGGTGGCCTGGCTGTTCAAGTTTTGTACTTTTTTCATACCGTCCACATTGGGTGCTACCTCTAACTCCAGATCATCGACTTGAGTGGTGTACATAACGGTTATTGTGGGACTAGAAATGGTGCACAATAGTCTTTGGTAACGAGTGTAGATATTGTCTAGGCATTCATGATAGGCAACGGTAAGAAGGCGTGAACCTCGTAATCCTCAGTTAGGGTATGGGGTGCAATTGCTTATGGGTCTACATTACCTTCCGTATTCATTAGAGATAACATTACTGCACAACGTATGGACAAGAAAAAAATTGGGCCTTATCTCGTGCCCTATCTCAGGACACTTCAAAACCTAACCTTTCAGCAGGATAACGCCCGGCCTCATATAGCAAGAGTGACATTAAACTACTTTAACCATGCTAAAATTGTGCTGCCTTGGCCCCCAAGATCCCCTGACCTATCCTCAATAGAACACTCTTGGGACATTTCTGGTAGGAGACTACTAAATTTACAACAACCTCCCCAAACTTCGGCGATACTTTGGCATGAGGTAGAGGTAGCCTGGAATGAGGTACCCCAAGAGGATATTAATCACCTCATTAGATCCATGCCTAGACTCATTATTGAATATATAACCCACCATCAACCCATTGTTAAAGGAAAACAATTAAATTTGGTTTAATTATAATTAAATTGGAATGAAAATTTAAACGTTTGTTAAATAAGGCTTCATTAATTATATATTAAAATTACTATTACTAAAATAAGAATGGATTTACTTTGTGTTTGGATTTCTATGTCACTTAGTATATTGTACCAAATAATACATATACCATAGAAGGTCACAAGTGAGATTTTAGCGTATCCTGAAATTTTGGTACCTACCCAGACCATCAGATAGCGAAAGCCGGCACCGGGCCAATCAGAAAATTGGTCGATGCCCATGTCGAGTTTCTATTTGTCGATTGGACTATTTTCACCATCTGGTGGTCAAGGTAGGTACTAAAATTTCGGGGTACGCTGAAATCTCACTTGTGACCTTCTATGGTATATGTATTTTTTGATTATACATAAATTATAAAAATAATGAAATATGAGGTAAGACTTACTGTAATATATTTCTCAACAAAATGGAACACGTACAGTAACAAGATCTGTTTGGTAATGAAATTAAATATTCTTACCGCAAGTCTCTTATTTTTAGATTAACTTTACTTTATAGGTTTAAATTAATTAATAGGTTTTTGTTATTTTTTTCAATTTTTACTTCTGTGGTTACAAATGTGAAGTTAAACATTTAGATTCGATTGTAATTTGTTATTTTTTATTGTGCGAAATATTATATCGCCATTTAAATAATTATAAACTTTTAATGAGTTTAAAAAATACTAGGTACCTATCTTTCTTTAATATTTTTAAATCCCAATAATAACAACAGCCATTGCTAAAGTAGTAGTCTATTTCGTAGTTAAAGTAAAAAAGAATACCTACCTAAATTTGTTTGTATGCCTAAAGATAATTATATAGTATAGTTTTACGATCTTTCTTTTTGTATGGCTTTATTAATTTAAAAAATCTCTTTAATGATGATGCAATATAAAAGGTATTTTAAATTTATACTTTTTGTTGTACCTTAAAAGATATTATTAATTTAATAACCGATTTTAAAACTACAGAATTAATCCAATACCCGCATGTAAACATTTCCCATTGGATAACGATTAGTCATCCTTTTTTGTTACTTTACTGGCCGATAACTCAATACCTCCTTGCTTAACCAGTATAGTATTTTATACAAAAAAAAATGTTTAAAGGGGTGTAGATTTAACTTGACACCTGGTAAATCTAAATTCTGCTGCATATGCCTTTTTGTGTGCATGAAACTGTCCACAGTTTAATAAGGTTTTTTTCAGAAAACAAAACTTTTTAAGTTGAAAATTGTTTCACGGCACTAGATATACTTGAATTGAAACATTTTAGAAATCTTTCTAAGACGTTTATTTTAAACCTCTGTCAAAAGCTCAGGGTTTTACATACTGGATTGTTATAGTAGGATAGCCCACCGTTATAAAACATCGTTAAACAAGATATTATTGTATTGAAGTAGAGTATCTAGAAACTATTCTGAATTGAATTCTGGTTGAAAGAAAGACGAAACTTGAAACTTATTTTTTTAAGGTGGTCTGAATGGAATTTTCCATTTTATTTTAAAGGCTATAATATGATACGTTAGGGTCTACCCCAGATATCTCCACCGGTAATATAGGTCATACACAAAATCAAAACAAATTTAAGAAATATCGTCATTTTAGATTGCGTGTGTCCTTCGAAAATACATGATTTATTGTTTCACCATAAATAAACTTAAATCGAATGGCTGGAATGACATTTGCCTGCCTTGGAAGCATCAGTCCTTTAAATTACCGAGGGAAATCTTTTTGTCAGTGGTGTCGTAAATATTTTTTTGTGTGTTTGGTCTCTTGAACCTTAAATTTATTTTTGGTATAAATTTCTTAAGATAATAGGTTCGACGGTAAAAAGAAAAGTGGTTTTTGTTCTTTCACATTTTATAATTATGATGTTTCGATTATTTTACTCTGACCTTCATCAGATTCTTACTAAGACAACAATCCAGTCAACATGCAAAACAAAAACAATTAACAAACAACACAGATGTTTTAAATAAATTTGTCAATATACACATAATTAAAACTTATCTTCTTTAAAGGTAGTGGACAATGTTATGGTTTCAATAATACTTTATGGGACTTCCATTGTCTTTCTTTGTAACTGATACACAACGTTTCGAATGGTATCTATCTCCTACAGTTTTCAAGTGATAACCGTATAAACAGTTATTACTTAAAAACTTATCTTGATGCTGCAGCAAGCAGTTATACATAATATATATATATATATATATATATATATATATATATATATATATATATATATATATATATACTCTATACATGCTGATTCTTAATCTAGAGGTATAAACTTGAGAAATTATTGCTTAGGACAAACAATAAAAAAAAGTTAGTAAAATATTTGTAGTTACTTCAATTATTTTAAATTAAATAAATTACCGCGAATTATACAAACAAATAATAAAAAGTAAATTATTTCTTGCTTTAGAAAAAAATAAGTATAGTTTTACCACTACTATAGATTGCCACGACAGCTTCAAAAAACCTTGGATTTCTCCTTTAAGACAAAAACTATTTTTCCCTTTCTCATATCTGGAGCATGGCGTCCCTCACAACCGTTAGCATTCTTGATTCCCTTCCAAGAAGAGCTGTTCGCCTTTTTAATAATCTTTCTCTTACACAAAGGCTTCCGTCTCTTGCTCACGTCGGGCTGTAGGATATTTATCGCTTTTTATGGGTACTTCCATGGCTTCGGCTTTAAAAAATTGTTCGGTATAATTTTTTTACTCACGGTTTCCAACAGAGAAACTCGTGTTGCCGCACGTATGCATCCCTATACGGTCCAACTAGACAGGCCCCGAATTTCCCACTTTGTTCGTTCTGTTATTCCTAGAGTTTCTAGAGTGTGGAACTAACTTCCCGCGGATTGTCTCTCCTTACCACCCCCAAATCTTCAAGTATTTAAGTCCCATGTTAACAAACTTCCTCTTGCCTTCTTAAAGACACACACGGTACGTTAGTATTTAGGCTTAAAAAACTAAAAACATTTTCCTAACTTTTTTTTTAATTTTCAGTCATTGTTTGTCCTTAATAATTTCCAAAGTTTATGCCTATAAGCTAAGAATCACCCTGTATATGGTAAAATAGGTCAGTTGTAAATAAAACATACAGAAACATAAGTTTTTTTATGAAAACCGTTGGCCCGACCTGTATACAAAATAATATTCTCCAAATATAGAACTGTCTAATTTAAGTAAGTAGTTGTTCGTCTATAAAGTGGGCGCGGCAAAATTGGTCTTTAAACCTCTAAAAACAATCGTAGGTTTGATGTGTAGTACTTAGTCTAAATTTGATAATTATACAGGGGAGCGTCCTAAATCATTTGAGAAATGCGGCGCCGTACTACTAGGATGATGTCAACTTAAACCAAAATATTAAGGTCACATTACCAAAATATTATATAGTGTATCCTTATTATGATTTATTGTAGTTTTATTACTTTATTTGTATTGTAGACAACGCTGTTTATTAAAGTGGATTCCCATTTTCAAAGATTTTTTTATTTAAAGTCAGTTTATAAAAGCTGGAAGCTAAATAGCACGCACGTATATACCGGGTGTTGCTCCGTCGAGCGGGACATAGGGAATCCCATGTAAATTTTGAAGTAGTCAAATATTGGCTCCCCTAATTATTTTAGAAAAAAATGCAATTAGGATTTATTGAAGAGCACAATAAGTTTTACCCAAAATGAAAATTTAAGCATTTTTCAACCAACCAGTAAAGAGTAAACTGCTTAAATACTTCTGCAACGTAGTATCTCATTATGCAGTCTGTACTCTAGAAATCAATAATAAAAACACCATATCGATTTATCAGTGACAATTTAGACCATTAATTTATAATGTCATTGCCAAAACTGAACAATTTTATACGGGAATTTTAAAAAGAATCCTCGCATTTCATTTTAGTTTACAGCTTATTCCAACACATGCAGTCACACTTACGCAAGACAATAAAAAAGGTAATTTTCTAGAAACCTGCAGCAACTCCGATTTTAACGAAACTTGGTATACGGGGGTTTTTGGGGCGCTGATCATGAATCTGAAAGATTTTTTTGGCGGAAACGTTTCGTTCTCGAGATATTCATCATCAAAGTTTAAATTTGAACTAAGCTTTTTTACTATATTTCCCCTACTTTTTGCACACAATTCTTAATTTAAAACTAAGTGTCACACAATATTTGATTTTCACCTTTTAAAACCCTGTTTTTCTACGTTTTTTACATTATTTTTGCATTAAATTGCGTGGCTTTTCTTTGATAATGCGGCAACCATACATACACATAGGGCTTCATGGCACACTGGAATTAAAATGATTCAAAGTATAGCTATGCAATTTAATGCAAAAATAATGTAAAATACGTAAAAACGGGGTTTTAAAAGGTGAAAATCAAATATTATGTGCCACTTTAGCTTTAAATCAAGAATTGTGTGCAAAAAGAAGGGGGAATATTGTAAAAATAGGATTAGTTTAAATTTCAAGTCTGATGATGAATATCTCAGGAACGAAACGTTTCCGCCAAAAATTATTTTATATTCGTGATCAGCGCCCCAAAAACCCCGTATACCAAATTTCGTCTAAATCGGAGTTGCCGGAGGTTTCTAGAAAATTACCTAAAAAAAATTGTCTACATTTAGAAATCAATTTATGACAAAAATATTGGGATTTATTCAAATATGCCTCTATTAACTGCCAGACAATAACCCAAAAGATTATAAAACTCATTTCTTACGTTGGCTACTTTGTACATCGATATTCTGGCACATTCAGCGAAAATAGCATTTCTTAGCTGGTCTAAATTTTCATATTTTTTATTGTTATAAAGTTTAGTTTTTAAATGTCCCCAACGAAAAAATTCGTTTGGCGAAAGATCGGGAAACCTGGCTGGCCAAGATATTGCGTGGTTCGGGCCTATGATGTTGTTATTAAATGCGTTGTTCAAGTATTCGCGTATAGCTCTGGTACTGTCTGCTGGGCAGCCATCCATTTGATACCAAATCTCTTGATTTTCACGGGCAAGGTTGTTCAAAGCAGGCAAAATGTGTTCCTCTAAAAGTTCCAGAAAGTACTCCGCATTCAAATTTCGGCCAAGGAAAAATGGTCCAAGGATATGGTGGCCGACAATTCCCGCCAAAACATTAATTTTTTGTGGATATTGAGCCCTTGTCTCAACAAATCAATTCTGGTTTTCGTAACTCCAGTACCGGCAATTTTGAATGTTGCGTTCGTTGTTCAATGTAAAAGTGCATTCATCAGTAAAGCAAATATTTTGTAAAAACCTCTTTCAGTGTTTGTCCTCTCCATCATCTCAAAGCAAAATTCCTGTCCTCGTATTTCGTCTCCGTCTCCTAATTCTTTGTGTCTTTCGTACTTGTAAGCGTGGTATTTACATCTTTTTAAAATTTGAGATATTGTGGTGTGGTCTTGTTCAGTAATGTCCTTCAGTTGTCTTGTGCTAATGTTTCCTTCGACCTCCTCTACACAAAGTATCACGTCTAAGTCCCTATCGTTTTGTACAATTTGTCTCTGATTTTCACGTCGGTTATCTTCACATTTGCAATTATTGATTACTGTGCCTGTAGTTTCAATTTTTTTATCGTCCGTTCTATTGTCGATTTACTTAGTATTGGCCTATTGGAAAAATAGGCTGCAAACATGTCCGCTAATCTTCGATAACTATTTCCATGATAAAACTATTTTATAATAGTGTTTTTTTCTTGATTTGAATAATTCATTATTTAAAAATGATGTGACATTGATCTGACAACTTGAGAGTAAAAGGTTTAATAATTTGTATGGTATTTTATTATAAACAAATAATACAGGGCCCGTAAAAAGATAGGACATTCGTAACTTATTTTAGCATTTATCTCTTAGCTGGCGGACTGAGAAGAACTGAAATTTGTACACTCTGTACAACTTTTCGTGCTCTTTTAAAAATCCTAATAATATTTTTTTCTAAAATAATTAGGGGAGCCAATATTGGACCAGTTCAAAATTTACATGGCATTCCCTATGTCCCGCTCGATGGAGCAACACCCGGTACCTTTTTTATGAGGGGGGCAAAAAAATAAAAGGTCCTCCCTTTCAAAAAACATGTTCTTTTTACTTATTCTACTCATTTTGCGCCCTCTACATGTTCTTTTTCGTTCTTCCCCTATGGTAAGGAGGGGGTCTACATAACCGTCCGCTACTAAGTAAGAAAGAAATTTTCTATACTTATTTTCCTTCTTTGTCATGATGAGGAGGGGGTGGTTTAAGCCCCCAAATCCTACCCTTATATACGCCCAAGCTAAAGAGAGTCTAACTAATTCTTGAGTTGCTCAAAAACATATATATTTTAAAGATGGCTATTTTATATTTATTTTTTTATTAAAAGTCACAATTACGGTCCTATTCCACTAATGTAGGTAAGGAAGGGGGTGGAGAAAATAATTATAACCTTTCAGAAATGCTTGTCAAATTTTATTAAAATTTGGCAACATTGTCAAACACACACAAACACATATTCCTAAAGAAAATTAAATTTCCAACAAAAAGCTCTCTTCGTGAATTGTCGTCAAATAGGACCTTTTTGTGTAATCGGGCTTTGAACATTGAACTATTTTGTCAATTTTGTATCTTAACTTTAAATTTTTGATACTACTACAAATATCAATATTTAAATAATCCAATACATATTTTTAAAGAAAATTGGATGCGCTACAAAAAAATATTTTTTAACATTTTTTATTAAATTCACTCTTTTAAAAGTTATCCAACGTTAAAGTTGAATCCAAAAGTAATTTGTCGATTTTTTTGCAAAAAATACGTGTTGCGCAAAACTGGCAACAATCCTGATATCACTAGTCAAGTCCACATATCGAAAACACATTAGATTTTAAATTTTATAAGTGTAGCTTTAGTGATTTTAAAGATATTTAAGAATTTCGGTATTTTTACTAACCCAGTTGAGTGGTATATTATGAATCTTTAGAGAATCTATGGTAAAACACATTAAATTATATACAATACGGTACAATAAAATAGAACCACTTTCTTTACTATTTAAAATAAAAGGTCCTTTTTTTAGAATCTAGAGGAAATTTTGGACTGACTTTGTGTATAGCATTAAAAGGCTATCTGTTATACTTTTTAAAATATTTAAACAACTTCTTTGAATAAATCGTACTGTTAAGTTATTCATGCCTGTAAAAACATTTACCTTTATTATTGCAAGTAACATTTTTTACCCATCTACGCCACTGCCCTATTCAGTGCTTGTTGTATAACTCTGTATCTACCTATCTTGCCACTTGAACAGATGTACTAATCTGAAAAAGTTTAAAAATAATAATTAAATTAACTATGTTTACACCGACAAAGATACTATTTTTTAATTGATTGCCAATATGTCTTAATTCTTTAATAAATTTAAAAGGCCAGCTTAAAATAATTAAAGTGGTTAATAGAATTAAATGTCAAGGCTTTTCATGTCATTAAATATCAGACTGCACTATGTTATCAATTAGTTCAAAAATAGACATTACACACGTTAATAAAAGTAAAATGTAGAGTAGACATTTAAATTAAGTACGTTATTCTTCACAAGCTAGTTCCATTTTATAACCGGTATAGACAGATAGTCCCTGGGCCAGTAATGAAATATGCTTTATTTATGATATTATATGATAATAACAGTTATAAAACCTTTTTAGGGGTTTCTTTTGACGAGTCTAACACGAATATTCATACCGCCATATATAAAAGCGGCGCTTTAACCCATCATGTCAATGTCATATGTTTCAGGTATCGGACTGGGCAAACGCGTCACTTTTTTGGCGGACAAATTTACCATAATGTTTTATATGAAATTTTTAAACATTATGCCAAAAACCACAAGTGTTAACGTCACGAAACCATAAGATCAATGGGCATGTTTCGGGTATGGGCCTGGGTGGGTTTCGTAACTGTAACCCCTAAGATTTTGGCACAATGTTTAAAAATTGCATGTTAAACATTGTGGTAAACTTGTCTGACAAAAAGTGACGCGTTTGCCCAGTCCGACACCTGAAACAAGTGACATTGACAGGATGGGTTGAAGCGCCGCTTCCATATATTATTATAGCGGTGTGAATATTCGTGGTAGGCTCGTCAAAATGAACTCCCTAAAAGGTTTTAAAAGTGTTATTATCATGAAGACAATTTTATTACTGGCCTAGGGAATATTCTGTTTTATACCCGATATGCCGGACGGCCATTCCTCAAGCTTTCACCAATGCTGGAGTGCCTTAGGGCTCAGTTCTGACATCAACATTATTTCTTCTTCACATCAACGACATTCTCTCATCCACAACTAATTCCATTCATAGTTTCGCCGACGATAGTACCCTTCACTCCAGTTTTCAGGTTCCTAAACCCATCACTAAATCTGATTTGGAAAACAAACGCAGAGCGTTGCAGATATCTCTTTCGCAGGATCTTAATTTAACATTGGATTGGGGCGCCAAATATCTCGTCCACTTTAATGCATCCAAAACACAATCATGTTCCTTGTCGCGAAAAGAGTCACCAAATACTCATCCTCTACTTATGAGCGGCCAAGTTTTACAGAGCAAAGACACATTCAATCTTGTGGGCGTCACATTTGAAAGTAACCTTAACTGGCACAAACACATTGTATCTATAGCCACGGCAGCTTCAAAAATCTTGGATTTTTCTTTCGAGCCAAAAGTATTTTTCCCCTTCTAATTTATACACTTTATATGTGTCCGCAATCCGACCTTCCTTGGAATATTGTTCTCATATCTGGGTCATGGCGTCCCCCACAACTCTAAACATTCTTGATTCTATTCAAAGAAGAGCTATTTGTCTCATTAATGATCCTTCACTTACAGAAAGGCTTCTCTCTCTTGTCCATCGTAGGGCTGTGGGGGATCTATCGCTTTTTATAGGTAGTTCCATGGCTTCTGCTCTGAAGAATTATCCAGTATAGTTCCTCCACTCACGGTTCCCAACAGAGAAATTCGTGGTTTCGCGCGTATGCATCCCTTGGGATACGGTCCAACTGGACAGGCCTTAAACTACGCACTTTGTTCGTTCTTTTATCCCTAGAGTTTCTAGAATGTGGAACCTGCTGCCCGCTGAGGTCTTTCCTTCCTCCCCAAATCTTCAAGTATTTAAGTCCCGTGTCAACAAACTCTTACCTCGCTTAAGACACCCACGGTACGTTAGTATTTAGGCTTTGGTCTTCGTGGTTTGTCCAAAGATAAAAAAATGGAAACCAAACTGCCGCACTATAGGATGTTTGAGAAAATCTTGGACGAAATTAGTTATCTCAGGAAGAATAAATCATAGATATTCGATTTTTGCACCAAAATGTAGTTAATGTAATTATCTATCCAAGAAAAATAGTCTCTAGAAAAATCGTAAATGTACTGTGGTTATATCTCATTAAAATCTAAAAATGTAAAAATGGCCTTTTTTTATCATAACTTTCCTACCACTTATTTTCACAAAATATGGTACACTTCTTTGGACAAATTTATTACACTTTTTGCTGAAAAGGAAAAAACTACTAGTGGCGTTCGAACAAGATTTGTTTTGAATTTTTTTAAAGGGAAAAGTAAAATATATGTATTTAACCTTACTTTAATACAAATTAGGCAAATACAATTTTTACATACAAAACGCCTTATCAGATTTTATCGATTTTGTCATACATCAAAATGGCTTTTATTTTTTTAAACGAGTATAGTAATGAGTATTTTAAAAATAACATTAATAAAAAGGAAAAGCAGTGGCGTACTATTTTTTTCTTCAAAAAATTTTATACAAATCTTGCTTGCTTGAACGTCACTGGTAAAAATGTTTAAAAAACTGTTACAGCAAAAAATGTAAAGTACGGTTAAAAAGTGTTCCTAATTTTAAAAAATATCTGGAATGGTAGGAGAGTTATGATAAAAAAGACATTTTTTCTTAAAACTTTACACTTTGTATCTCAAAAGAACGCGTTTTCGGACATGTTTTCATTTGAAAAGTATTCCTATTTTATTACATTTTAAACAGTGTCCAAAGGAAAGTCACAACTTAAAAACCCTGTATATTAAAAAAAGTTTAATGATAACCAGCCTACTTTTGACGCCTTACTGTTAAACTAAAAATCATTGAAAAAATTCTATTATTATTGTCCAAAGGGTTTCAAGCCAGCTTTTAATTTAATAACATTTATTATTTTTTAGGCGTTTAATCCTTGTAGAGCAAAAAGATTTTTTTTCTTTAATTTTCCTTTTTTTGGCAACTAGTTTTTTCGATAGTAACTACATTTTTGTGCAAATAGCGAATATCTACGAGTTATCCTTCCTGAGGTATTTCTCAAACATCCTATTGTGCGCCGCAGAAATGCATACGCCAAATCCTCCACCAATCTACTATGTACTCTCCGCAATTCACCCCTTCAACAAAATCGATTACAAAATAAGGGTAGAGCTTCATATATATTTTTTTCAAAATGTCATTCGTTTTCGATTTACAAGCCGTCAAAGTTCAAGTTTTTATTTTAAGCTAAGTCGTCTGCGCTTCATCATTTTAGTAACAATTCACATTGATTGTGTGCCGCTAGAGGGCACTTTACCTACATTGCCAATTGTTTTCTTGTCATAATTGTTTAGTGTTGAAAGCTACAGTAGTTTTTGGCATGTTTTCTGAAAGATTGATAGCAGGCCATAAAAAAGGTGCTCTTGATTTACCTCGCTAAATCCAACGGTTTAGACGTAAATCACCCTTAAAAATTTAGTGGTATATTATTCTCATTTTGTTATATAATAATAGCTATCAAAGTTGAAGCTGTTAGTTTAATATCTAATAAATTGGCTTTTTAAACTATTTAATTTATAACTTTAAAATACCTAATAATGGCATAATCACCAATATTCAAATATCGAATATTGTGATACCCATTTTTGTTATGGAAAAGCAAATGGTAATGCAGAGTTGGCAAGAAGATATTATATGGAGAGTTATCCGGAAAGAAATATTCCTCATGCTCAAACATTTTCCAGTACGCACAGAAGGCTTGCGAAATGTGGTTCCTTTAAAAGTTATAATGGAAATAGGGGAAGACCTAGAACTGCTAGAAACGTGCAACAAGAAGAAAGAGTGCTTGAAATTATTGAAGATAATCCAGGTACTAGTAATAGAAAAATTGGGAATTAAGTGCGGCTCTGTCAGGCTAGTTCATGGAGGGTACTAAGAGAAGAACAACTCTACCTGTTTCATTCAAAAAAGGTGCAGGCTCTTTATGACGATGATCGGCCGAGACGGTTGGAAATGTGCAATGAGATCCTAGCTAAGTATGGACACGATAATCGATTAATTGGCCTCATATTATTCACTGACGAAGCTGGTTTTACTCGTGATGGCATAACAAATCTACACAACATCCCCACATATGCTTACGAGAACCCAAACAATGTGGTAGAAACGAAACATCAGCGTAGATTTTCACTAAATGTGTTGGTAGGGATAATAGGAGATTGCCTTATTGGTCTTCATTTCTATGATGGCCTGTTAACTGGTGACGTATACTTAGATGTTATCCAGACCAGACCTAACCCTATGAATTTTTCTTTTTGGTGCCATTTGAAACAATTGGTGTACGATACTCCAGTAATCAACATCGAGAATGTTCGCTTTAGGATAATTGAAAAGTGCCAAATTATTAAAGAAACACCAAGAATTTTTCATCAAGTTAGGCGACATTTTTTGAAGAGTCTTAAGAAATGTATTGAAGAAAATGGAGGACATTTTGAGAATATTTTTTAGTTTGTTTATTACAGTTTCATTAATTTTTAGCAATTAAATGTATATCGCAATAATCCATATATGCATATTTACTGATTAGCCATTATTAGTTATTTAAAATTTATAAATTAAATAGTTTAAAAGGCGTATTTTATTTTACACTGACAGATTTAGTAGAATTTGATAGCTATTTACTTGGTAGCTGGTGGTAATGAAAGAAGAAAAGTAAAATTATCATTTAAATTTTAAGGGTGATTTATGTCTAAACCGTTGGGGGTAGCGATGTAAATAAAGAGCACCTTTTTTAAAGGCCTGGCATCAGTTTTTCAGAAAACATGTCAAAAACTACTGTAACTGTCAACACTAAAAAATTATGAAAAGAAAATAATTGACAATGTAGGTAAAGTGCCCTCTAGCGACACGCAATCAATGTGAATTGTTACTAAAATGATGAAACGCAGACGATTTAGTCTAGGTTTTAAATATTAGTTAAATCGGTTTTTCTGTAAGTAATTCAAAAACAAAAAATAAAAACTTGAACTTTGACGGCTTGCAACTCGAAAACGAATGACATTTTTAAAAAATTATATGAAGCTCTACCCTTACTTTATCAAGTAGAATAACCGCCTTAAGTTTCGTGATCGATTTTTGAATCACCCTATATAACAAGTTAAAGATTTATTAAAATATTAATTAAGTGTTTTTATTCTGAAGAAAAGCCAAATAATACTTTGTTTAAACAAATAAATTATATCATCCGTCTGTCTACAGTGTCGATATCTCCCAATTAAATATACATTAGTAAAATTTATTTGTATTCAACTCCTGGCTTATAATAACTAATTAATAACATATAATGTATGCGACATTTTTGCATCATATTTTGCTTCTAATTACCGGTATCATTAATCAATAGGTTTTTATAATTTTCTGCATATAAATTGTGTTTTAATCAATGGCATAACGTTCTGCCACCATTTTAATTACTCCTAGTTTATCCACACGTAACGGGTAATGATAAGCAAAAATGAGGTGTTTCTCTTTATTTTTTTTTGCATCGACGAAGTAACAATAATTTACAGGAAAGCAAAATTCTCTTGCCTTTTGACAAACTGTAAAAAACTTACCTATTTTATACAGGGTAATTCAAAAATTGATGACAAAACTTAAGGCGGTGATTCTACATGGTAAAATAGTGTTAGAGCTTCATATATTTTTCTCCAAATGTCATTAATTTTTATTTACAGCAACCAAAGTTCAATTTTTTATTGCCTGTTTCTTTTTTTTGTAAATTGTTTGCTTAAGCAAAAATCGATAAGACTTTGTATATCTAAAGCATAGACTAAGGCATCCAATGCACCAAAACATGCATCCAAAACACAATCATGTTCCTTGTCGCGAAAAGAGTCATCCTCTACTTATGAGAAGCCAAGTTTTACAGAGCAAAGACACCTTCAATCGTGTGGGCATCACATTTGAAAGTAACCTTAACTGGCATAAACCCATTGTATCTATAGCCACGGCAGCTTCAAAAAGATTGGATTTCTCTTTAGAGCCAAAAAGTATTTTTCCCCTTCTAATTTATACACTTTATATGTGTCCCAAATCCGACCTTCCTTGAAATATTGTTCTCATATCTGGGGCATGCCGTCCCCCACAATCCTAAGCATTCTTGATTCTATTCAAAGAAGAGCTATTCGTCTCTTTAATAATCCTTTACTTACAGAAAGGCTTCCTTCTCTTGCCCATCGTCGGGCTGTGAGGGATTTATCGCTTTTTTATAGGTACTTCCACGGCTTTTGCTCTGAAGAATTGTCCAGTATAGTTCCTCCACTCACGGTTCCCAACAGAGAAACTCGTGGTTCCGCGCGTATGCATCCCTATACGGTCCAACTGGACAAGCCCCGAACTTCCCACTTTGTTTTTTCTTTTATCCCTAGAGTTTCTAGAATGTGAAACCTGCTGCCCGTGAAGGTCTTTCCTTCACCCCCCCCAAATCTTCAAGTATTTAAGTCCCGTGTCAACAAACTCCCTCTTACCTCACTTAAGACACCCACGGTACGTTAGTATTTAGGCTTTAAGCCTTCGTGGTTTGTCCAAAGATAAAAAAAGGCTGAAAATATAGTGGAGTGACGAGGATAGTGGCGAGCAAACAGCGCGACATCACGTCAAAATCAAATGCGTCCATAGTAACGCGACGAGTTTGAGCTCCCACTATGTTTTTAACCGGCTTTAAAATCTAAGAGGTTCTCAATTTACCTATATGTTTTTTCTTTGTGTATGTTACGCGATTACTCCGGCGTTTGTGGACCGATTTAAAAAAAAATCCTCTTTCATTTGAAAAGTGTGTGGTTCCGCGGCAATCCCATAAAAAACAAAGTCAGGATCGTAAAAGAGAAAGGTACTAGACCTATTTTTTCTCTCTACCGTACGTTGTTCGTGCGGCAAAGCTTCCTCTAGGTCTCTATTCACCTCGAAAAGTCTTTCCGATTTACGTCCAAATCATTTTTAAAAATTAAGTCATAAATAGTTAGTTATTTTTTAGCGAAATAAAGCACTTAATAAATAATGAAGTTAGTCCCTAGTATAGTGGGGATGGCAAATTTTAAAAAACATCGATATATCGATGTCGATAAATATCCGTTTGGCTAATATCGATTATCCGATATATCGAAGAGCAATATATCGATATTTGAGAGGGAAAAAATTATCGATTCGATTTGGAAGAAGACAGATGATTGATGATATTTGATTTCCAATATATCGATATTTAAAAATAATCGATATATCGTTGCCATCCCTAGTACCTAGGCCGGTAATAAAATAGACTTTATAATAAGAACACAAATATTTATACCGCCATATACAGAATCAGCTAAATAACATAACACATAGGCAATGTGAGGAAAAGAGACAATCTAACGTGATTGCCTACATGTAAACATTTCTGATTGGATTAGTCACATACATCCTATTTTGTTGCTTTACTGGCAGATATCCCATTACCTATTTGCTTAACAAGTATGAAAGCCGCGCTTTAAGCCAGCCTGTCAATTTCAAATGTTGTTTCGGGTGTCGGACTGGGTGAACGCATCACTTTTAAACTTGTCCGATAGTTTACCACAATGTTTTACATGCAATTTTTAAACATTTTGCCAAAAATAAGGCTCAAACACATGTTTCGGGTATCGGGCTAGGCGGGTTTCGTGACTGTAATCATGTACAAAAGGCAAAAACTAACTTATCGTTTATCTAAATTATAACGCGTCTTACGCGTAGTGCCATAGTGACACTTTTTCCGGACAAGGGTCCCTATACTCAAATATTTTCTTGCCCTAAATAGCCCCTAGAAGTTTGACACTATGGTTCTGAAACACCCTGTATAGTATATAAGAAATTTAATTGACGAAAAAAACATTTTGTTTTTTTATTAGAAAAAAATAGGCAGGTGAAGTAACCAGAGGATCATTAAAAAGTAGAATTTAAATTGGTTCAGTAAAGATCTTGCTTGAAAATGTGTCTATAGGGTTTTAAACATAATAATTATAGATTGTAAATATGCCCAAGGTTACTATACATTTTTCATACCCCGTATATAAACTATATATCGATCGTATCGTAGAGGGCACTACAAGGAAAAGTTGGCTTTTCCGGCGGACCTCGCGGATTCTAATTTTTCAGTCGACTTTTCCTAACCTTCGTGACTAGTGTTGGTAACGTGAGGTAACAGGTAACACTTTAGCCGTTACGACTGTCGTTTGTTTTATTAGATGCGCCGCTTTGTTTGTTAAATAGGGATTGTAGTGCTGGAAAGTAATTGCTTGTAGATTTTTGGTTAGTTCTTGTTAATGGGGTGTCATTTAAAGTGTATGTTTTGATTTAGCTAGTGTTGCATTGTTGGATAGATAAGGACTGGTGGTAATTTATTTAAAGTGATTGGTAACAACGGCAATCATAGGATTTTCAATTTTTAGTTTAATTTAAAAAGTAAGACATGGGACGCACACTAATTATATACCAGATACTAATGGACCAAAGAGTAAGACTTTGGTAAAGTTTTTTGTTATTATTTTGGATTTAAAAAAAGCGAATTCTCTATTTTTTTCCGTAAATTTAGGCCAATAACTGTATCATCAAATCCAAAAGTTTTTTTATGCTTTCAGCCTTCGTAGACTGTCTAAAGTTAAAAAAATAATAAAATTATTTATATGTTTAAAAAAAACAGTAGCCGGTTAATTTTTTTTTACTCCACAACTTTTTATTTAAGATTGAGATACCTGGAAATATAACCCAAGACGCAGATTATTGCAAAATTTGCTGTTTTAAGTTGATCAAAGTTACGAAAAATTACTTTTGTGTTTCCGAAAGAAAAACCAGAAAATAAACTTTTTTCGTAAATTTTAAAAATACATACAGCGTGTCCGCTTATTAATGGTACACAGAAAAACCACAGATTCCTTATGCCAAAATATAAAGAATAATTACCACATACCTATATCCAAAAGTTGATAATAAGAAAAATACAGGGTGGCAAAAAATATTTTTAATTTATTTTAATAACTCTTGATACGTTTCAAGTATTTTTTGTTTGAATTGACCGGAAAATTGAATTTTCCACTCAATTTTTAAGCGGAAAATGCTATTTTACAGGACTAATTTACTTTCCGGTCCCTAGTTTACTTTCCGGTCTCTCATTTACTTTCCGGTCCCTGATATCAAAAAATCCTGTTAGCCATGACAAAAATTGTCAGAGTTCAAGTGTTACTATTTGACAGTTCAAGATATTGTAAAGTAAAGAAAGCATCATTTTGCCAAAATGGAGTCAGACATGGAAAATCCAGATGAAATAATTGAAGCAGCGTCCAAGGTGACTTTCAATTTATTGCCCACTAAGAGTAAAGAAAGGTATGAACGAAATTTTGATACATTTTTAAACTGGTGCAACCATTAAAAAGTCAAGCAAATTAATGAAGATGTATTACTAGCATTTTTGGAGAAAAGAGTAAAAGTTTAAAAGCCCCCATTTTGTCAGAAGAACCTCGTTGTACTTGCCTTATTGTCGTTTAAATATAACACTAAAAATTTACACAGTTTTTTTTCCGGTCAATTAAAAAAAAATTATGTACGATACTCGACCGGAAATAATTTTTACGGGTCTCCTCAAAACTACAGGACCCGTAAAATACCATTTTCCGGTCTAGTAACGTAAATAGCTATTAATAAAACTCGGTATCTATGGGTTTTTTGACATAAGCTATTCAGATTTTATTATAATTTTAATGTGTATACAAGATGAAGCTGTCTACATTATAAATCTTTTTTAAGACGTCCTAACTTTTTGTGCTACACTGTATGTACCATCTAAGTAAACCAGTAAACTATCCTATGATTTTTACACAAAAAAGGTATACTTTGTAAGAATGGCTTTGAGCAACCGTTTTCAAGATATTTGAATTTACATGGTTTAGTGCAACCAAAAAATGTTTTTAAAAACTTGCAAATAAGCCATAACTACAGCTTCCTAAACAAATGATATTCTTTCATATACTTTATGGTTGCACTAAAGCAAATATCTTAAAACATTAAAATTAATATCAGATCTAAATGTTAAAAAACCCCAGAACCGAGTTTTACTAAAATATTCAAAACATATTAAACATTTTTGAGAAAAATTAAAAATATTTGTTTCACTTTGACACCCTGTATATTTCTTATTATCAACTTTTGGATATAGGTATGTTTAGTTTAATCCTAATATTTCGACATAAGGAATCAAGGGTTTTTCTGTGTACCATTAATTAGCGGACACCCTGTATATTTACCAAAACGTTCCTGTTAAGGCCAAACCAGTATATATTTGGTGTGTGTCAATTTTTAGATAAAATATTTTGAAAATGCTAAGACTGCTCTTGTTGCTTAATATTGGCTAAATGCATGGCTAACAGCACGCATTTTCTTAGGGTTCCGTGGAAGTTTTCTATTTTTTTTTTACAAAAATGTAGGAAGACATAATATAGGTGTTTGATATTCGATTAAATATAGGGACTTCTTACTAAGTGTAATATATTTTAGTTAATTCTAATCTGGTGTAGCATTTTGTTCATATTTTAGCTCTTTTATATTATAAAATATATAATATTATCTGTTATTGAGGTTAGGGAAAATTTTCATCGTCTGTATTTGGTCGTTATTATTCAAACACCGACGAATATACCCGTATGACTCATCAGGTCTAAAATATACCATTAGTATACAGGATCCTCCAAGTTAAGTATTTGTCATTAGTAACTTTGGTATTACTCAAAATACAGAATATTTTTAATTGGCAAACTATTAGTAACTTTTTCATCTTTTAGTATTAAAGATTACAAAGAACAATTAACAATCTTATGTTAGATTTTGACCATTCAAATTTAAATAATTGTAGATATGCATATTTCCACAATTTCTACAGTACTAAGCTTAGAACTTAGAGCTAAATTTGTAATTTTGAAGAAAATTATACATACTTTGTAGATTTAGATACTCATATTTATTAAACTATAAAAGATAATTTAACAAATTATAGAAGTAATTAAATTAAATAAATGTATTTTCTTAAGGCTACTTACAAGATAATTTTGATGGTTATACCATGCCATTTACTGTCAAACTTATGATAATGCCATTATTTCCAAAACTAAAAAAAAATAATTCTTTACTTTTATATTGCGTATTAAGGATACTAGTTTAAACAATGTTTGGTTTATGATATTAAGAAAATTACTAATGGCGAACAATTAATATACGCTTAAATTTTTTGGCCAGAATATTTACGAAAATAAATAGAATATATTTAAATTAAAAATTCAAGTTTGAAATGAAAGCTCTGTCCCAATTGTTTATTAGATTAAAGTGGTTGTTAATGAATAAAGGAACCGCTAATAACTGAGTGGGACACATAAACTTAAAAGTACCTACATTAAAATAAATTAGATTTTTACAACTTCGGAAATGCTTAATTGGTGAAACAGTACCTTTTTTAACAGGAGATAATTGCGAGACAAAAGTTCCTATGAACATTGGTTCGCAAATTCTTCATACCCACGATAACAACCTGTATCGTGAAAATAGGGTGTTATTGTTTATCTTTAAAAAATTATACTTAATTTAGTACAATTCATATGTTAAGAGTTAAGGGTAATTTAATTTAGTATTGGTCATGGGCGCCAAGAAGAGGGTGCACTTGCACTCCCCGGCTTTTGAATATGGTAGCCACTCGACAGAAAATGTAGTAAAAAGTAGGTTTTTAGGTAAATATGAATTTTTGCACCCCTGGCACTTTAATAAAAATACCACCTGTGATATTTAAATACAACAGAATATGTAGAAAGAAGTAAATTTTAGAGGGTAAGGAACTTTTTTTGCTTTACATTTTTTTTTTTGTCCTATGTATGAAAACAGGTGAAAGAAGGATTTTTTTAATAAAGACTTTTTTGCTCTTCATTTTTCTTTTTTGCTTTTTAAAATGTATGGTTAAGAGATAAAAAACAGAAAAAGTTAATTTTAAAAAATAGGCAATATTCGAAAGAGATTAAAAGACGAAAAAGAAATCTTTTTAATTGCGTAATCCAAAAAGATCAACTGTTTATAAGTCAGTAGCGTACATTTTTGTCGAAAATAATTGATGAGCTGTCTTTAGGTACCATGAACCTTATAAATTTATTTAGCTTAGTGCTAAATTATCCAATTATTAATATAAACATCAAAGCCAAATTATAAATTAGATTAATAATATTTAGGAATTTTACGAGAAACATTTACCCTGTATCTTAAAAACAAAGAATTTAAGCACAAATATATGTAGGAACATTTTCATTTAAAATAAGTTAAATAATTCTTGATTAAATTTAATGTACATACCCCAGTACTACCCTGTTTATACAGTGACCGCCAGAATTTTTAAACCATATGGAAAACTGTTTTCTTTTGATTTAAAAAAATAAAATAAAATCTCTACATACGCCTAAAGTTACAAAGCGCTAATCAAAGTTTAAATAAATCTTACCATATACGAGGTGACTGCAAATTTACAAATTTAGCAAAAGAAAATACTTTATTTTTAAATGAGAACAAAAATTTAAGGGCAGTTATGTTTATTTACGACAGTTATTTAAGTTCGATCTCATATTTATACGGGATTTTTTAAAAATATTTTAATAGGAGGTTCTGGTTAGTTCTGGTTAGATTAAAATATGAAATGACTTTTAGTTCTAAACAACATTTTCAAATAATATTGAGTTTAAAAATAATGTTAGATTTCTCTTTTTGCAAGTACCTCGTATAGGGTAAGATTAATTTAAACTTTGAGCAGTGTTTTGTAAGTTTAGGCATATGCAGAGGTTTTTGGGAAATAAAAAATTTAAATGTTTTGCATATGGTTCAACATTTCTGGCGGTCACTGTATAATTTTTTATTTATTTGATTTGAAGACAAAGGCAAAATAAATAAATGGGTCACAGACCTAAATTGTCAAGAAGCGAACCTTCATACACAGAAGTTGTTAAATCAATAAGTGCGTAATAACTAAGTTTTACTTATTCATGAGTTTCTAAAATTAGAAACTAAACCTCTAAGTAAAAATCATTTTAATTAAGGTAATATAACACCTGAAATATGTACAGGGTGTCCCATTTTGGTTGTCCCTTATGGGAAACTTGGAAACCATAAGAGATATTAAAAATCCGATACCCCATCCTCGAGCTCTTTTTTGAAGAAAACATTTATGGTAAAAACAGATCATCGCTATCGCAAAGCGTTTCAGAGATACAGGGTGATTCTCGATTTTTTCACTTTTTGAAAAGGTCCTGTAGCTTTGTTGTTATTACAGATACAAGAAAACTAATTGCACATTATACAGACACTTTTTTCCGTAGAATCCAGTGGCGTAGCCAACAATTTTTTTGTGCTGTCATTTTTGACATATGACCCAAACATGTTTTTATTTATTAGGGACACCCTATAAATGATTAGGTAATTAAATTGCTTGTTTTTTTCTGATTAAAATAATATATCATAGTAGGTGGTTTAATAAATTTTTTACGTCAAATATTGGAAAATTTATGATTTTAAAGACGCATTGCGGCTCCTATCTGTTTTTTAAATTGTTTTATATTTTTTTTTAAAGGAATCTGTCATCCCTTAGCTCAGGAGACATTTCCGTAGAAAAAAACAAAAAATTAGTTTACAACAACAATAATAAACGAGTTATATTAATTAAACTTAAAAATTTATCAAGTTTTTTTAATTTTTTTATTTTTTATGAATTTTCCATGTCAACTTTACCAATAGAGCAAAAAAAAAACAAAAAAAAATTTAAAGTCCAAAAAAAAAAACGAAAATTTTTTGACACACCCTGTATAACTTTGATTTTTATTTTTTTATACAACATTATCATACTAATACAGTACCAAAATTTTTTTGCTTCAAATTCATAAATAAGGACGCTATGAATTTTTAAATTTAAACATAAAAATAATTATTTTTAATTTTTTGGGACACACTGTATCATTTATATATATATATATATATATATTAATATTCTTCCTTATCATATATATTATCCACCATAATTTCATCTTTATATATTCATAAATAAAATTGTAGGAAATTTTTAAAGTTAAAAATAAAAAAAAAATATTTTAATTTTTTGAGACACCCTGTATCATTTTTTTATGTAAAATAATATTTCTCACCATCGCATTTATCAAATACCAAAATTTCATCCCTTTATTTTCATAAATAAAATTGTAGGAAATTTTTAAATTTTAAAATAAAAAAATTATTTTAATTTTTGAGACACCGTGTATCATTTTATTATGCGTATTAATAGTCTTTTACATCATATATATTATTTACCAAAATTTCATAGTTATATATTTATCAATAAAGTGGTAGGAAATTTTTAAATTTTAAAATAAAAAAAATGCGTCTTTAAAATCATAATTTTTCTAATATTTGACGTAAAAATTTATTAAACCACCTACTATGATATATTATTTTAATCAGAAAAAAACAAGCAATTTAATTACCTAATCATTTATAGGGTGTCCCTAATAAAAAAACATGTTTGGGTCATATGTCAAAAATGACAGCTCAAAAAATTTTTCGGCTACGCCACTGGATTCTACGTAAAAAAGTGTCTTTATAATGTGCAATTAGTTTTCTCGTATCTGTAATAACAACAAAGCTACAGGGCCTGTTCAAAAGTGAAAAAATCGAGAATCACCCTGTATCTCTGAAACGCTTCGCGATAGCGATGATCTGTTTTTACCATAAATGTTTTCTCCAAAAAGAGCTCGAGAATGGGGTATCAGATTTTTAATATCTCTTATGGTTTCCAAGTTTCCCATAAGGGACAACCAAAATGGGACACCCTGTATACATATAAACATCGTGTCACCTTATAACGTTCATGGGTAATTTTTGCCAATGGGTGAAAAGAAGGGGATCTACAGTAACGACAAAGTATACGTGAGCCTAATCAGAAAGATGTTTACATACAGGCGCTCTTTGTCTAATTTTTATCTGCTAGTGTTCAGCTCACAAATATCTATAAACAATAATTTTTGTGTAAAGAATAACTGAGATTAGATTATATTAGTCAGAATATTGGCACATTGGTCCCATACCATTGCCATTTTAGAGGAGTATCTACATAGTTAGACGTACCTGTATAGCTCCTCACGTTGGCACTATCCATAATTGAATGTTTAACATTTATTGGTTTGTTCCTTGTAAAAACGTTTCTGCAATTTTGACAAAGATACGTTTCACTAAAAGTCTACCTACAAAGGTATAAAACAGACTTGCTAGAACCCAAGTTAAAGAGGTCGGCCTTTTGTAATCCCTTGTTTAAGACATAAATGGATAATTTGTCGAAATAGGCTTATCTGCGGCCGGCTCATCTGCGACCAATCATTAAAAGCAATAAAACCGACCTGTAAGTGACCTACGGATTTCAATAAGAGTGAACCCCAATGGGGCATATGCATTGTTGCCAAGTTGTTCAACTCTTTCCATCCAGTGGTTTTTTTTGTGAAATATTTTTAAAAGTAAAAAAATTGTGGATACATTTATAATATTATTTATTTATTGCGTATAGAGGCCTACAAATTTAATAGTGTGTATTCGTCTTCGGGTTTAATTAGGGAAATAAAAAAATAAGGCGTTGCTTACCAGCACTAACCATTTGTAAGTGTGTATTAGTCCTGAGTTTAATTAAGTACTTACCCTAAGCACCCTTTTCTGATTATGAAATATCTCTAATAGTCCAATTCACATTTTGGCAACAGTGCGTCTTAAATTTATTGCATTCTAGACCTACCAGGGAGAAAAATGGGTGTTTGAAAAATTCAGTGGCTAATGCGCTGATTTTATTATCGGTCGCAGATAAGCCGGTCGCTGTTGAGCCTACACTTATTTGACTGCCTCATCAATTTCTTATTGGTCTGCGTGGACAACATGCAGCCTAAAGTGCCGCTATAGTATTTTTATTGTATAGTGGTGTCTTCTTCTATTACAGATTTTTAAAAGCTTATTATATTACTTTTGTGGAGTTTAAATAGGCCTTAAAATGATAATAATACCTTTGGTGTGAATTAATGTGAATTAATAAAATGTTACCTTCAATAGTTATTGTATGCGCAGACGTCATTTCCAATGTAACCATCTTGTCTCTGCAATGTTAAAACAGTTTAGGATCTGCTTTTCTTGGCAAAATTTAATGGAAAAATATGCACATTGTTTGAAAACTATGTTGAATATGTCACATATAGCAGCAACAAAATATTATTGCATGGCATAATCTTTAGAACTAGTTAGTTAAAATTAAATTGTTGATATATCTTTAGTTCTAGAAACCAACAGTGCAAAAACATCTATATAATTGAGTATTTGATAATTAAGCAAAAGTAATACATATTACTGTTAAGTATACAAGGTATCCGGAAAATATGCATATAAAATTTTAACAGCGCACCTAACGTCAAAATCCGTCACCAAATTTTGTTCAAGTAGTAACAGAAAACTTTTTTAAATTTTCTTTATTATTATTGTTATGTGTTGTAATAACAGATTTAATAAAAATTCATTAAATAAAGCGATTTTTTTGTGAAATAACTATAGCTTGTGTAACTTGTTATATATAAGAAAGATTTAATTTTAGAAATACCGAAAAATATACAGGCAAATAGGCTGACTGGCTATTCTGGCTTAGATTAACAAATGTTAACGTTAGTAATCCGTAAAATAGACGTATTTTTCGGACATCCTGTATAGTAGGTATCTGTATAGTACTATCACAGTATTGTGCCGTTTTCCACGTAATGAGTTAAACACAGTAAGTAATTTTTGGGCTAAACAGCACAAAGTATATTTGTGTTGAGTCCACTAATAGAAAGCACCAGTGAGAGCCACAAAATTTTTGTTCTGTTAATAACAAAAGCTATTCTTGCAGTAATTTTCGAAAAATGGCTCAACAAAGTATGGTTAATGGTCCTTCGAACGACAGTAGCAATCTTAAAAATGAAATAAATAATCAAGAAGCGGTAAGATCGTAGAATTTAATCGTAAATTGAGTTTGGTGTTTCTTAAATTTAATATTATAATAGTCACTGGTAGCGCTCAGAACTTTTTATGCGATTTATAAAATATTTTACAATTCATACGCTACTTTCTAACTGTGTTTTTAAGGCCTTAGTTTTGGAATAATAAAAAGCAAGTAAATAAGTTATTTATTAAATTAATAAAGTCACAAATATTATTTAAAATCAACGTAGTACTTTTAACTCCAAAATCCTATACCCATGCTTCTTTAATAACTTGTTTACATTTTAAGTTAAGTTAAGTAAAAATTAAATTTGGCATATCGATAGTTGACATTTGTAAATGTGCACTGATTGACCTATTCACATTTAAGGAGTTATAATTATAAATAGAATTTTGCAAACTGTAACCCCCCTTCTCCCGCCCTTAAGAAGTCATAAAAAACAAAAGTCGGTGAACTCAATTTTTTTCTGTCTATCTGGCTTAAAATTACCCGTTTCAAGTTAATTACAGCACTCTAAATTTTTAAATATAAATTTGTTGTCATGTACTAAGTATTGAAATGAATGTCAAATACTATTAAAATATGATAAAATATACCGTGGTATCATTTAAAATTTAAAAATGGCAGTCACAAGTTAATAGATCATTCAATGCACATTTATGTCAAATATCGATAAATCAAATTTCATTATCTACCTTAAAAGGTTAAAAAAAAGTTATAGGAAGAACCACCTTCTTGAAACACCCGGTATGTCATTTTTGTAATAAATCTTATCAAAGAAAGTATTTAGCGTTTAACAAAATCATACCTTACCAAAAGTTCATATATTTTATGTGATATAGCTTAAAATATTTTAAATATAATACAAAACTAGCTTAATGGTAGCTTGGACAAGTTGGTAGTCTTTCTTGATTTAACATTACGCTATTGCAATCAAAAGCGCCTAAATCTGGTTCATGGCACGGCCAATGTATCTTTTTTGAATAAATTTACCTATAACTTTACGTCAGCTACAACGTATTTGTTTATTTTAATATGATGGTTATCCTTTCCTTTAAATAAATATCAAATAAACAGATAAACAGCTAATCTTATAATATAATTAAGACAGGTTCAATAAACTTGTAGGTAACGTTAATTTATTTTATATCTATCTAGGTAAAAGGGCCTTTATTAGGATTAATGCAGGCCATAAGGGTAGTCACGTAAACGAAGTAATGAGATAATACAATTGTCATTCGGTTAAGTGACACGTGATTTATGACTGTGCAGATACAGTACATAGTTAATGTACAGTTTATGCAATTTTATTGATTTTAATTTATGACTACTTTATAATTGTTGTTACACAGGGTGTTTATTTAAAAATGATACCCCCATTAATATGTTTGTTTAAATGTGATTTTTCTTATACTCTTGTTAATTATTAAATTGAATCAACCTTCTAGAAGTAACGACAGTAACCCCTAAAATATGTAATGGAAAGAGAGGTTGAGTGATATGACTGTCGCAGGTAATATTTTCGAATGACTATATTTAAAACTGGGACATGAGACCCACACCAAATCATACCAAATTTATACCAGATGCTAGTGGCCTTAAAAGGAATACTTTGCTAAAGAAAATTTTAATTTAAAAATTTGCCAAAAAATATTTTTTTTAAATATCCCTTCCTTCCTACCGGAAAAAATACAAATTTAAAAAAAATCGCATTTTTATATTTTTCATTTTTTTCATGGACAAAAATTCCAAATTATAAAAAAACTATATTTTTTAAAACTATATATTTTTTAAAAACTATGACCAGTTGCAATTTTTTGCAATCTACAATGTTTTTAGGCAAAATTATTTTAATAAATTTGGTTTTTTATGTTATGCTATGGGTAATAAAATTTAAAAAAATGTTTTTGAGCAAGTTACAGCTTGACATAATTAACACATATTTTAATGTGCACACAAGGTAAATATCCATGTTTGTTTGGGTACATTAGTGTAAAAAGTTATAAATATACTTGCATTACCTTTCCCAATATAGGTCCTTATTGGAAATTGAATGGCGATTGTTTTTAGAGCTTATGGCTTTCGCAGTCATGGCCAACTCGGACAAAAAATAATTTTGATGATTTTTCACATAAAAATGAAAAATACCTACAAATTGTTATACAATTTTTTAAAAGGCAAAAAACATTTTTTAAAAAGTACAAAAAAAAAACAAAATGGCTGCCATAAAAAAACGAAAGTCGATTGTATTTTAAAACCGAAACGTTTGAACACAAAAATGTATTGCTCTTAAAAAATTGTCCTAATAATGTTTTAACAGATTCCAAAAATTGTTTGAAATAAAAAAAACTACAGCACTTTTTGTAAAATGAACATTTTTAGATTTAAAAAAAATCATAAACCAAATAAAATACAGTTGTCATCAAAACGGCATCGGATTAACCATTGAATGGCCCACAACTTTCCCAATTTAACAATTTTTCTATCTCTTATTGTTTCCGTTATCCCAATACATTCCCTACGAATACTAATTTGGACAAACTGTATATTTGGTGTGGGTCTCATTTCCCAATTTAAAGATATAGTCTGTAAAAATATTATCTTCGCCAGTGGAGTAATACCTTGTTTTAAAGGCCATTTAATTATATTTTCAAAGGTACCATACACATGACTTTTTGTTAAGTACTTTTCATAGGTGCTGACATATTAAAGGTCATTCTCGATTTATAGGAGTATTTTCTCCTATTATACAGGGTTATTCAAAATTTATTTTAGAAAATTTAAATCACCCGTTTGTTAAAAATTGTTACTTTTGTAAAGATAAATAAAGGGTTATTTATTTATTACAAAAGTTGGGTCAAAAGTTAATGAACACAGATATATCGCGGTACAAAGATGATACAAGAGTAAAGTTTTATTTATCTTCACTTTTTTAGAATTTGTAGTAGGGATCGAAATTGACTTTCTCCATCATTTCTGTCAAATAGATAGCCTGGCTCTTTAAATATTTTTTATTAATTTTATTTTCTCTTTTTAGAACATAACGTTTTTTTAATTGGTTAAAGTTATTTATTCTTTTTGTTTAAATAAAAAAGAACACAATTAAGGAAATAGTATTTTCGCTTTTAAATTTTAAATATCTGGTATTTTTTACAAAAAGATTACAGCTATTTTTTTCTTATGGCTCTATCCAGTTTTATTATCGACTCTAAAAATAATATTTTACTATGGATCCAATGATATACGATTATTTCATGTGGAGTTGTAGATCTATAGATATAAACTGGCAGCGACTGGTACAAAATAAAACATATTTTACCTTTAAATATCTGTTAAGAATTAGAATACTTTTTTCTATATTTTGAATATTAAGAAACACAAATTCTTTGAATATTTAGGTTTTATTTTAAATATACTGGATATAAATTAGTAAAAAATATATTTAAATTAGTTTGCATAAAAATAATATTGGTGAGATAAAATATACAAAGTGTATAAGAAAACAAGAAAAAAAATTTAATATCTTAATGTAAAATGCTTAAACCTATTTTACTTTTCCTATTTAGCAACAACTTAAACTATCTCCAGAGCCGCCCAGCATTCCACCATCTCCACAACCAACCGGACCATTCCTAGCTCGTCCACCATTAAACCGCGTGGATAGTCGCCAAAATTTTCAATATCGTCCACCGTTTCCAAATACAAACCAGCAACCGAGTGGTCCACAGTCAATTGGTCCGCAATCACTTGGTGGTCACCAGCTTATAAATCCGGTTAATAGCGGGCCTCAGTCAATTGGTCCGCAGGTTCTGGGTGGGCAGCAAATTCGGCCACAACAAGGGGTGCGGCAACCCGTTGGGTCACCTCAGTTTGTTCAAAGGGGACCACCGTTGGGACCTGGTGGGACTCAAGGTCCTAGGTCTGGTCAAAGTGTTAGTCCGGTTAGTAAATTGAAAAACTTAACTTAAAATTAGAGTATATTTATCCACCTAAATTATATCTTTTGATCACGTGTTTGTAGCCTTCTAAGCACATAATTATGTCTGACTAAAAAATGGAACCAAAGTTTAAAATAATACATTGCACAATAGGTTCCCCCTGGAGGCCCTTTTCCTCAAAATCAGCAGCATCAACAAAGGCCTATTTTTAGACCTCAAACTCCGTATCCAAGGCCTCCTTTATTAGCCCAAAGGCCCCAAATTGTCCAACAAAGCTCAGTACCGGCTTTCAGCCGTCCAAGACCCACTTTGGACGAACCTTTTAACAGGTACGTTGCATATTGCTCATATAGATGCAAGAGATCGTTTAAGTAACCATATTTCAGATCATTAACTCTGGATTCGCTTGAGATAGAAAATCAAAAAAATGCAGAATCAAATCGGAGTCCTTCAGCAGATCAAAGACCCCCTCTGCTGCTTCCCTAGGAAGAAGCTATAGTGTTACATCGAATCCTTCGTTAGAACATAAAAAATCTACTGGTAGCCAGGAATCTCTACATAATATATCAAGGTAAAAGACTAGAACGAAAAAGAGTGGTGTGACAGTAGGCATTTGGGTACTTTAGAAGAAGAAGAAGAATCACAACATAACCTTACTTTTAAAGAAGATTGGCGGTATCTACTATTGGCGATCGCGTTCAGTTCTGAACCGATCACTTATAAATCGTCAGTCAGTCGCTTGGTCTTAGAACCATGTCCTATTAGTTAAAAACAAACCGATCGGTTAGGCGCTAGCGCCAATGGTAGCTAACGCCACTCTTCTTTAAAGGTGAGGTTATGTTGTAATTCTTCTTCTTCTCCAAAGTACCCCAATACCTACTTAAGACTTCTTTACCCTTATTTTTTCTAGGCAAAGTTCGTTAGAAAATGTTTACAAAAAGAAGAAAATATTCCTTCCAGACCTGAATCAAGATCAGCTTTACGAATGGATAAAATTATTGAAAATGAGGACAAATCTCAAAATAAAAATAGCCCACAAAGTAGAGGTTAATAAAATTTAAAGTTAAAAATATCAGACAGTTTTTAAATTATAATTTGTTTTTAAAGGTGAAGTATTTATTTTAAAAGCAGCGCATTGTAATCTTTGGCCTTGAAAAGTTTTTTTGATCTTTTTTTTAAATTAATTTTGGAAGAATGTGTCCCTCTAAAAAATATTATGTATTTATATCTGTGCTAAATATTAAAATACCCTGTATATGTTTTATAAGGCTATTGTTTCATTAGGTTCATACTAAATATATTTATAAAATAATTTTCCATTATCAAAAAAATATTTAATGGTATGATAATGATGTTGCTTGTGATGTAGCACTTGTAATAAAGAGTTTTAATACGATAACAAAAAAATAATTTTACGCCTTTTAAAATACAAAATAAGAAAAATAAAGCCCTCTAATATTACTAAATATATTTGAAGGGCCTGAAGTAATAAATGGAGATATAACAACTTCAAGATCGCCAAGCAAAGAGTCACCTGATCATCAAAACCACAACGTTTCATTTCAATCACCGAAAAGAGAAGAATCAGAAGTAAAGAAGAAGGATTTGGATTTAAAATTTGTCTCTAAATCTCTTAGTATGTTTATTAAATAAGTTATGTTTTTATATTTTTTCTTTGAAAATGCAAAAAAGAATATTTTAGGTTTTTTTACACTACCAATTATTATACTTGTTATTTTTATTTTTGTTTTTAAAATTCGAATCATTATTTACATAGCTTTTAGTCCTGATTTTAATTTATTTTGTTTTGTTGCAGAAGGCGATAACGACAGTGGTGTGGATGAATCTACACAAGGAAATGTAAGTTTTTAGCTCAAAAATATTTATATTTTACTTAGAAACCTAAAACATAAAGTATTCCTACTACCAGGGCCGTACGCAGAAATTGTTTAAGGGGGAAGCAAATAGGTGACAATTAAAAAAGTGGTCTTCAGGAAAGTAAACAAGGCGGCTTAGGCGCTACCTCCAGCAAACAACCCATCTTTAAGAGGTCTTTTGGGCTTGTGGGAAAGGAGCAATTGCCCCTATTGCCGCCCCCCCGAACGGCTCTGCCCACTGCTCATTACTCATAACCTTAACGTACGTTAAAATTACTACACAATTTAGGTTTTCCCCTAATATAAAGGGTGTTTCAATAAGAGCACAAATTATCAGAATACCCAGATGCGAAAGTGCAGCGAAATACGCTTACTTGTTTTTATGACCTTGAGAAAGAATACATGAAAAATCTGCACCAATGCATGGATCATAATATTTTTAATTTGTAAAGGTTAAAATGCACCAAGGCGCTAAGGAGAGATAGACTTTTATAGTAATTAATTATGCAGCTTTTTTTATGTGGGGAAAACGCGAAAAAGAATAATACACTAATTGAAGATTTAAATATTTCTTTATTAAAAAATATTACATTTTAAAAATTTTACCTTTGTTTTGAAAGGTAAAATATTGTTAGTAGATGTCACGTTTAGATTAATTTGTAATAAAATGTCTACATCTGGTTTCACAAAACATTTTAACAAACGATTAACCTAATGGGGCTTTAGAATGTTTAACAAAAAGAAAATGTTGTCTAAAAGCTGCCTATTAAATTAATTAAAGGTATTCCGTTTTACTAGCTTAATTGTTTATTAAAAAGTTTTGTGTATTATTACAGGATTAAAACAGAATAATTGAAGCAGAGTAATAAAAGTTTCTAAAGAAACCCCAACGCAATATTATAAAGCAATGCAGATGTTGCCATAGTAATAGGAGTATGTTGTTTTTTTAAATAATGAGAAAACACGTAATTTTTTTTTCATTTAAAATATAGTCTTTAAAATGGCAGTGCAGCTATAAATAAAAAAAAATCTTTTCTTTTCTTTAGGCACATACTGATTAATATCAATAACTTTATAAACATGTCTAAGTATTTTGTAAAAACTTTGTATAAATGTTAAATAGTTAAAAAAATACTTTTTTAAGATTTATTTAATATTTACCTGATAAAATAGTTTTTTTTGAAAGGTTCTCAGAAACATCTGTATTTCTTGATGATAATTGCTTGAAAGATATTGTCGGCACGGTAGTTTTATTGCGGATGACGAGATAGAAATAATTTTTTTTAAATATTCTCCGCACAATTTATAATTTATCAGATTTTTTTCAAAAAATCCTCCTATCCGGCAGACTTAAGCCAGACCTTTGCGCTAAAAAATATATTTTCATTCTAGAAAAACCATCCAAATAACTATCCACATATTTTTTTGTAAATACAATTTACTACATCAAGAAAATACTTTTAATGAATTTTTATATTAAAAAGTATTATGGCTACGTGAAGATTTATGTGCCCGATATTATCTATAGCCTGCACATCAACATGTACGGACTACTTAACAATAACTTTATTATATAACAAAATATCACATTTATATTTACCTCAAGTGGTCCTTTGGGAATCTAAAAAGTAATTTTCCGTTCCCGGTTCAGTATAAATATACACATTTTTATCCCATATTAAACGGTAAAAAAATTAAAAAGACTATACTAACACTTTTATAATAAAAAAATAATAAAAGTTCACAAACAGCTAAACACAATTAACTAACTTATGCTCACGTTCTATACCAACAAAAATATGGGACTAACTGACACCTAGATGAGTACTGGGTCACGTACTAAATCGTGGGGTGTATATCCACCACGCAGTGGGAGGGACCATGGTGGTGAGAGATTTCAACGAACACGCTTAGTTTCGCATCTGGGTATTCTGATAATTTGTGATAAGAGTGATAGTTTTCCAAATAAAGAATTCTCGGTTTCTAACCCATATTTTTTAATTTCTTGATTACTTACTATATTAGTATAGCGTGCAGTTTAGTGGCTACTTAACGTTTAGATCGAGAGGTTTCAGGCGCTGCATTTAAAAACTGTACACTATAGTTAATATAGTAGCACTTAGAAAAAAATATGGATTAGAAACCGAGAAATCTCTATTTGATAAACTGTTACTTTTATGGAAAGACCCTTTACAATAAATCATTATTTAGGACCCATCATGTAATGGAGATTCACGTTCACCCAGAAAACCAACAAAATCGCGGACATCCTCTACAACACCTACCACTGGAAGGTCTTTGTCACGAGGGTCCAAGACACCTTCTAGTTTACAGTCGCCCGATTCCGCAGCTACCACGCCTGGGGCAGCAGAAAAGAAAAGTATGTAAATATTTCTTTTATATACAGTAGTGTCCATAATTATAGCAACATTAAAATCTTTAGCCAATACCACTTTAACTTTATATTGGTTTATATAATGTTTATGATTTTGGGTTGTTTTTTGTATACAACATACCCCATATTATTATTCTCTTATCGCTTAAAAATATTTATGTGTAATTTTTTTTTTGGATGGACATAATTTTTCATTACTACCTTTTAATTTTAAATAACTGCTTGTAAATAATTTGTAAAATATTAGGCGCTTGTTATTTATTTTCGAAAATGGGTCATGGTTAAAATTTTTCATAGCTGCAAGAAAAATTATAATTCGACGTTACGAAGATGGAGAGAAGCAAGTGGATATTTCCAATAGTTTACGTCTCCCTAAATTACTTGTTTTCCGGATTATTTAAAAATACTTTAACTGGAGTGGTGGCAGCTACACCAAAATACTAGATGTCTCCAAAAACACGACAAGAAAAACCGACAAATGCAATATTCGAATGTCAAAACAAAATCCATTTTAATCATTAACACAAATTAAAGCGAACCTTAAAGAAATGGGACTGACTACCATAAGTTTAGTAACCATAAGAAAAAGTTAGTGGATACGGGACTTTTTAGTCGAAGACCGGCAAAAAAACACTCCCCTCAAAGAAGAACCGGATGGTTCAATTACGTCTTGCCTCGAGAACACATTTACTTGACTATAGAAAAATAAAAACGGGTAGTTTTAGCGACGAATTAAAATACAATTTATTTTGTAGTGATGGGCTATCTAATGTGAGACGTCCCATAGGATCAAGGTTGGACAAAAATTATTACACCTTTTGTGAAACATGTTGTGAGTTTCATTATGGTTTGGCCTAGGTCTCCTTTACTGAATAGAAGGACATATGGACCTTTTTACGTACAGGGACATACTAAGTTCTAACATCGCTGTTTTGTTTGGCCTTTTCAATCGCTGGATTTAAACCCATTTGAAAATATGTGGGATCATGTTAACAACAAAATAAGGCATAAAATTTACTTAAATATAAACCAGCTTTTGAGGGAACTTCAGAATGCCTGGGAACTATAGACATGTCATATATTTAAAAACTACTTGAGTCCAAACCGCAATGGTATATGGAAGCAATAAAACACAAGGAATACTACACTAAGTATTAGTATAAACTTGTACCATTGTTAAAATTATATAAAGAAATTAAAGTTGCTATATTTTTGTCCATTTAAAATAAATATATATAATGTTTTTTTTCTTACCATAAACATCAACGATAAAAAAATAAATATTATATAAAAATATTTATATAATATGTTGATTAAAATCATTTTAACTAAGCTTTTGAATTTTTTTAGGGTTGCTATAATTATGGCCACTATTGTACCATTTGGTGTTGCCAAAGTATAAAAATCTAACCTTTTACTCGATTTTTGCTTACATTCTTGCATAGCACGGATTTTCTATTTCGATATGTACTTTTTAGACAATTTTATAATAGTTTATGTAATTAAAAATAATAAATAATATTTCTCTAATTAAAAAAAACAATTTCATATCAATTTATTTTAGCTGCTTGTTTTCACTTTTATTCGTAAGTTATTATTATATTATAATGATCCTTTAATGTCTCCATAAATAATATAATGGGCAAATAAAAATTTAAATAGTTGTTGCTACTTAAATTGATATAATGCGGAAATGCTAATATTTTTGAATACATGCCAATCATACAGCTACCCATTGTAATAATTTAAAGAAAATGCATATCGTAAAATAATATTAGTATTATTATATTAAAAAAATATATATTTTATTATTATTATTTGCATATAATATATTATAAAAATATAAAAATGTATAATGATAGTCATTATTCACGTTCATAGAATTAATGACAAGGACGTTAGGTTAGTGTCATAAATCATCAAGATAAATAATAACCATTAAGCAAGTAGAATATTGTACTTTATCTGTGTTCTCAAATACTTTTACGCAAAAATTATTTTAATATCAGTTTTAAGTTATACATATTAAAGAAGTAAAACTAATCGATTTAAATAAAACTATTGAGATAGCGTCCTTAATTATTAACTGATTTTTGATTTAGTATGTAGGGTGTCCGGAAAAGTGAGATCATAAATGATAGTGGTGATAGAGTAAGACAAAACAATGTTCGTACATGTAGGAGAAAAAGTTTAATCGCGCTTCATTAGCGAGCTATTGACCTCCAAAGTTGGTACAAAAAATATTTATTTCAATTATAACTTTTAAGCTGTTGCCACAGTACCATTATTATTTGGGCCCCCTAATAATCGCATAGTAATGCTTTTTTTTCATTTGTAAAATGCTGCTCCGTAAGTCGGAATTATACAATTACACAAAATAAAAATATTGTAAGATTATAAACAACAGTTTTTATTTGTATTATGAAGTTGATGGCGCTTAAAACCACCATATTAAATAATTTTACCACATATTAATGATTTTCTTAAAGAAAAAAATATAACATACTGGTATGTCTTAATTTAAAATGCAATTTGATGGAAAACGGTCCAATCTATCGATTTAAATAAGGTATACCTTTTTTGTAGACAAAAGGTAAAGGAATCAAACGGTTAAAGCCAATTGCCAGATTTTTCACATGTGTCAAAAAGGCATACATAAAATGAAAAAAAATGTCTTACTCAGTATAATCCCAACTTACTGAACAGTCGTAAACCTATAAAAAAAAGCATTAGTATAAGGATATTTAGTTGTTTAAATATTATTGATAGTGTGAAAACAGTTTCTTTTGATTCTAACTCTATAGGTCAACGTCAAAAGTCAAATATCTTCCTAACGAAGAGCGATAGAACTTTTTTTATATGATGTACTAACATTAATATGGCTGTGAATATTAACACTAATGTTTATTAGTGAATGTTATGATTTTTAGTAAACTCATGTGTAATAAACAAGTATTGCTACGAATAAGTATTATACGGATTAAAAATTAGGGTTTGCTTTAATGACAGTATACGTAAAATAAAATTTAATTATATTTCGGTTTAATTTTAAAATATAACTTTTAAAATCTGTATATTCATTATTCAATATGGCAGAAAAAGTCTTTTGTTTCTAAATTTTTATTTTTTTAATTTTAATTTTTTAATACACCGTACTGACTCTATAAAAATATATATTTTAGATGGGTTTTGTATATTTTAAATCTATATAAAAAAATTAAGTAATGTTGTTAATATTTTACATTGCAGAAGTTCCAATGAACAAAATCCAAGTGGGTTCCGCTCCGTCTCCCAACCTTAAAGTGGTCCGATCCAAAATTGGATCTCTTGAAAACGCCCATTACAAACCAGGCGGAGGAAAAGTTAAAATTGAAAGCAAAAAACTGGATTTTAAAAATGCTGGACCAAGAATCGAAGCTAAAAACGACAGATATGTCCCAAAAGGAGGAGAGAAAAAGGTAAAGGGAATTAACAAGATATTAATCGTTTTTTTTTAAAATCCTTAAGTTGCATTGTATTAACTATAGTTTAAAAGGCGCCGTCAAGTTAAGTCAAATAAATATTTCAGGAAATTCAATCTGCAAGAAGTGTCAGAAGTGATATTTCTCCAAGAAAAGTAAGATAAAGTTTGAAAGTGCACTCAAAAATTAATTTGCAAAGAGAGTAGTTAAAATCTAAGAGCACTTTGTGGTTATTATCAACTTCAAGGTGAATGCTAATAACTCAGATGTTTGAAATAATTTGATTTTTTGCAGACAAAGTTATAAAATAGTATACCCGGTGCAAAGAATTTATTAGACATGCTATAACTCCTGGGATATACTCTATAATATATAATATTATTTTTGTTTAGTCTACTTAATATAAACATCATCATTATCATCAGTATAATACATTACTATAGTATCACAATCCCATGTATTGTGTATGTTAAAGCATTTTATAATCTTGTCACTCTACATTGAGAAAAATACCTAGTAAGTAACTATGGTTACTGACATTTTTAAAAAATGTAATGCATTTTTCGTTCATGTATCTTTCTCAATATAAAGTTTCCAGAGTATAAGTTAAGCGAAAAGTACGTTGCCTAGCAACGCCTTCTATCTATAGCTATAATGAATTTTAAAGGTAAGAAAACGTATTGGAGAAAAAATAATCCATAATATTAGAATGTAGCAATTATGTGATAGGTTACTTTCATAATAAGAGAAATTTTATTGAGTTCAAAAATAAAATGTAAATGGAATTTGCTTCGGAATATTAATATTTAGAGTCAAATGAGTGCTAAAGGTAATTTAACTACGGAGTATTTATATTTGGCAACGCTGCGTAAAAACAATAAAATTTATACGCAAAAATCTACTGCACAAGCATTCTTAAACAAGTTATAGGTTTTAATTGTTATGTTTATTTACTAATAAAGTCTCTAAACCACCATTATCATATCACCACAAAATATATTTCGTTGAAAAGGCAAAACAGTCACTGAAAAAATTATAACAAATTTCTAAAATAAGGTCAAGTAGCACATAAATTTAAGGATAAACATGGAAGGTTTCTGTCAACTAACCTATCACCTAAGGTAAATATTGATACATCGGATTATTGTCGTTAAATTGTTCACTTAAAAACACTCGGAAAAAACATATTTTCTAATTATTGCGGATATTTATTATCACTTATTAGATCTTGTAACCAAAAAACGTTGGACTAGCATTATTTTCTTTTATGTCCCCTATACCGTATTCGATAAACTTTTCGGGCGCATCATAGCCTTTTGGCGGCGTGACCACATGTCAGTCACATAGCATATTTTCCTTAATTATTTATTAATTTCTTCTATCACAAGCTCTGAAAGTAGGATTGTAATTAGCCAAAAGATTTGAAATGGTTTTTTCTTCCGTTGATAAAACTTTCATTTAAATTTGAACATCAGCTTTTGTGAAGTAAAATAAAAATGCCATTTCTCATTAGAATCAATGTTAAAAACAATTATTTTAAATTATTTCTTACTTTTTTAGTTCTCTGTAGACCTCGAAAATTTAACTGGTTGATATTCTTATTATAAAGTACCAGTGTGTGCTAAGTTTCATAATTACTATACTACCTTAAAAGTTTAAAAGAGAAAGAAAGATCTCTCTTACAATTTTTATAGTCTATGAAGATCAAAGTAAATGGTAAGAAAAACATTATGCTGGATATGTTGGTAGGGCAGAAGTCGAGAAAACACCAAAAATATGTGATAAAGATCCTTATGTCTTACTGATGTGCAAAGAATAAGGTCAATATTTAGTTAAACGGTTTTTCTTTAAACAAAATCAACAACACTTCTAGATCCAGATCTTATTCCGCTCTTAATATTCTTTAGTTCCAAAATATAAAATAGAAATTTAGGTTAAAGATAACCCATTTTCAAACGTCTGATTTATTGGCCTGTTGAAATGTTAAGCAAACTGTCCTTACAAAAACTAAGTTTTTACTAGTTTTGTGTTTGTAGGAAATATATTCCGCAAGAAGTGCTACAAGCACTATCACTCCCAGAAACGTAAGAGCTAAGTTAAAAAAATTAGAAAACACTTTTTGCACAAAATATTACTGGTTTTTAGAGTGGTTGAATTTGATACACTGCAAACCGTTAATTGTAGAATTATTAATAATTTTTTATAGATTTTTTAGCTTGGTAGAGAACGGTTATTATTTATTTGAAAAAATAAATATTACGTTATTCTAATTTATTTCCTTTTTTTAGTTAATAAAATACTTTTTTAAAAGATATTTTATTACAGAAAAAATGAAGTATTCGTAATGTATTTTTTAAGACAAAAACAAATAATTTGACAAAAATGACTTGTAAAAATTTACTAAAAATATTTATTTCGTAGTTATCTACCGAAAGAGTATTTTTCATTTAAAACAGACATTTAAAATAGGATTTACTAAATCTCATTTAAAAAAATGTCCAGCAAAACCTATGTACCTAATTATTAAACCTGAGAATAAATAGACATTGCTGTCAATCAAAACGTTGTTACTTTAAAATACATATTTTATTTCTTATTAATATATATAATTATTTGTCATAGATCGCTTCCCAAAAGCTAGAGTGGAACGCCAAATCAAAAATAGGATCCCTAGAAAATGCGTCTTATAAACCCAAAGGTGGAGAAAAAAAAATTGAGACTGTAAAATTGGACTTTAAGGATAAAGCCAAACCAAAAGTTGGCTCGAAAGATAATATCAAACATCAGCCAGGAGGGGGAGATATTAAGGTAAGTTTAATTTTTTATTTGTTTTAAGTATAAACATAACCTAAAAACATGTGCTTAATAAAGCATCTTAAAATAATTAGTAATTTTCTAAATGTTGCTTAAGAATAACTTTTATGATTGGTTTTTGGCAGTGTTCTTTCGGGGGATATTACAATTTTTTAATACAATATTTATATTTTTAGGTATAAGTAAACAAGCTTTATAAATATAATAACCAACCCATACTACAATACTTGCAATATAATTTTTTTTAATATTCCATAATTTTTTAAGTGCCAGTGCTTATATTATGGCGGTGCGCATCATATGTCTTTATATTGTATTTTTTGAAATTTATTAATCCTCATGGGCGTCTTTATCTTTTTTTTCAAAGAACCAGGATTCATTAGCTGAAGAACTAAGTTCCAAAAAAAGTCTGTAAGTAAGGTTTTAAAAAACTGTGTTGTCTGTACATACACATACATATATGGCAAAAATGTGATATGAAATCGAATTATTTATTGATAATCATACTATACACACATATAATATGTTTTCACAGGTTTGTCTTAGGATTTCTGTTAGTAAAGATAGTTGAAAAGATATGTAGACCAAAATCTAATATTTGATAGACACTTAACGAAACTAACTATTCCTGACAAACAGTCAAAATCATGAAAAATAAAGAAGTTAAAACTTCTTACTGCATGTTATTTCCTTGCACTACCAGGCTGCAGGTGGACAGTGTTCGACAGATGCAACCTTGCAGTGCAAGAAAACAACAAGCAGTAAGAAGATTTACCTCTTTAATTTTTGTATAATAATTTGTTGAGTACTTAAGAGTAGTTATTAAATTTGTAAACAATAACAATCATACTTTACTTTTCTTAGCACCAATTTTACTTGATAGCTTTTGGTTTCGCTGTCATGTAGTTAAATAAAAAAATAACTTGCAAAGTGTTTGTCTTCGTCTACCAATATTTTTCAACTAAAACTATTTCTATTATTTCACAATATAGGCTAGAATTTAATGTCCTACTAGTATTTAGTAATTTCTCTTTAAATTTCACCCTGTATATACTGCAATATTTTATTAAAAATGTTGCGTGCTTGTTACACTTTCACTCTCACTCCATGTTTTGCTTTTGTAAGAGTCTAAATATAAAATATTTTGTAGAAATTATGCAAATTTAATTATATGACTTACCAGCATTGAAAGTTGTCACGATTATTTTAAATAAGCGTATAAAGCGAAGTGGTAATTTAGGAACTTAAAATATTAGTATTCTTAAAATGTATTATTTATTATTGCTACGACTTTTTACTGACATAAGACTTAAAGATTTAAATATTTAAAGGAAAAATGAATCTTTACAACACCCTAGGGATAAATAAACGAATAAAGTGAGAAGTTACCATTATTCCAAGTCTAGTTCAAAGCCTCAGATATACAGGGTGTGCAGTAACTCTATCAACAAACTCTAAAGAATATTCCTTTAACGAAAAAAACTTTATATGTATCAACATATTATGTTCTAAACGTCCCACTTTGAAACTACAGAATGAGAAGAAACCGTATTTTAATAGCATATTTTTTATCAATTTAAACATCTTAAAAATTTTGAAAACGTCTCATAAGTATTCAAGGACATTTTTTTAAAGAATAGGAAAAGAATAAGAATAATTTTTTCCAGTGTCGTACGTTAAAATTTATTTAAAGAAAAAATGGTGCGCTCTTGCATTGTTCTAAATTAAAAATACTCTGCTAGGGTTTTGTTTAGTTTTAAACAAATTTAATTTCTTTACTTATTTTATACCATGTACTGTCTTTGCGTAAGCAACGAGTAAAAAAGTCAAGGGATCACATTTGTTTTAAACTGAACAGGAACCAAAAAATATTGTTATTGCAGGAGAATGCAGTGGCATACCTTTTTTCCTAAATAATATGTGCAGTAAATCCCTTAGGGATGATACTGCAAAAAATCTCTTGTATGTAGGAAAAATCTTCCAAATATCTTAAAAATATCAAAGTGGTGAAAGGGTTATTAGAAAAAAAATTCTATATTTCTCAAGCTGTTAACACCCTGTAGTTCCAAAAGTAGGTAAATTACCTTTTAAAGTTTGTCGATGCAGTGCAGATGATCGAGCACCCTTTATATAGATCAATGATCTAAAATTCACCAAGGATCTTGTTCTGAAAAAAAATCAAGAGGAACTTCGTGTTTGTTTCTTTCTAATGTTGATAATCAGAATTAGCCAATAACACATGTTGTTTTGTATTTTACTGCAATTTCTCTAAAATAGCCTCGCAAAAGATCTTTATAGTTTCAATAAACCAAACACAATTGGTTTCTTGTTCATTAATTACATATATTATAACATCTCTAGAATAACACGTAAATATTTATATTCGCACAAAAATATTAACATCATAACAAATTTTTATCATAGGCCAAAAATAGACCTCCATTATTTCCATTAAGAAATTTAACCCACCTTTTTACCTAAATATGTACTCTAAATGAATATGCCCTAAACCCATTTACAAAATTAATTTTTCCTCACAACAACACCTATCTAGTCATAATAAAATTAGGCCATGCAAACAAAAGGCGGGGATCGATAAAAACAAAAATTTTCCAGATTTACGAGGGTAAAAAAATAAAAGTATTTTTTTTTAACTGAAATCAAGTTAAGAAATGATAAAACTTAATGAATAATATAAAAATAATTCATTTTAGCATTCTTATGACAAATAGGGTTAACAAAGAAAAAAATGTATCAAATTATTTGGGCATATTATACGAGAAAACAACAAACACACAAGAGAATACTACAAGTTAATTTAAACTTTTTTTTGTAAAGGCCGCACCTTCAGAACTATTGGCTTTCAAAAAGTTCCAGTGGAATTAAGTTTTTAAACATAATTATTGTACCATTCGATATAGTAGACACCATAATCTCATTTAATCCTCTGTTGAAGTCGGAACGAAACAAGGTAGAACCTAACAGCATTTAAATTTTGCTTAAATAAATACATGTTTACAGCTCTAAAAATTCCCCTTAAAAATGGAAACTTAGGACAAGAGCCACCAATTACATCTTAAATTAACCTTTTTAAACTTAAAAAGCAAAAATCATTATTTAACTAAGTTACTACTAAAAGAACTACTTTAACCCTTTGTTCCCTAGTGGTCACACAGTGAGGACACTTAAAAATAAATATATTTTTAAGTGCCTGGTGACTTCGCGGCGAATACACCTGTAATGACGTAGGCGTAAGATATCGCCCCACCCTAAGCAATCTTCGCCGATGTGTTCATGCGCCATTTTAAATTTATAATTTTAATTATTTAGGGATGTTGTTGCTAAGTGATAAAGTGTGATTGATTTTATGCATTAGAACAATATATTAGGAAGATGGCGGGTAAGTTTTGGTTTTAATATTTATCAAGTATATTGTTTTATAGATTTGTTATATTAATAATCATTAGTTCTACAAATAAATATGATTTTTGATTGAAAATATCTGGTGGGCTCACCATGGGGACACCAGGACTCATAGAATCTGTTTTTGTTATTTATAGGTGGTAGTCCAAAAAATATATTTTTCAAATAAAAAATATAAAAGCGGATGACTTGTTCGATTTTAATGAAGACGTTCCAGTGGATGATAATAGCGAGCTGGGGGATGTAAGTGACGACGATATTGGGGAAGATAAACATATGACAAATTCTAATAGTGATGCAAATTTTGCCATGTTTGACATAGAATCAATGCCCATTATTTTTGATCAGGATATTTCTGTACGGATCAATAATATCAATTATTTAATCTGGGATAGCGATGATGAGCTCCCGCTTTCAGTTATTCAAGCACGAGAATTTGCAAAAAACCATTTGGTCTAAATTTACAACAAATGGCTTAAAAAATATGAAAATATTTAATGAATTAACTGGACCAAAAATTGGCCTTGATGTAGAAACTCCTACCGATATGTCTCTTCAAATGTTTCCAGAAAGCCTTTGTAACCATATAGTATTTCAAACTAATCTCTACGCTTTACAAAAAGCTGGTGGCAATGCAAATAAAAAAACTTGGAGCTGTTTGTTCTGTGGCTATGGGTTTGATTGGGTCAGAGGACTTAGCTGTAAAAAGGGCCGTCCATCAAGTGGATCAGTAAGTCATTTTAAGCGTATTGTTCCATATGAAATTCGATACGATTCATGTTCACATATGCCTATTCATTCTTCCAAGAAGAAGTGCTTCTTGTAGCAGCAAATCAGAACCCCACAAATCGAGGTGGCTTTGTACAAGGTAATTTTTATCAAATATAAACATTTTAAAACTTACTGGAATAATTTGTTTCAGATGTGACGTCGCGCTATGTCTGACGGATAAGAAAAAATGTTTCTTGGAATACCATAACAAATAATTATTAAGCCCTTGTAACCTTAGTATAATAAATAATTTGCCTTTATAATGCCTAGTGGTTTCACTGTGAAGACACCCTCTAAACCTAAACCAAAAAAAAACATTAAAAAAAAACGAATTAATATCTTCCAGACACCATTATTAGACAAGTACAGTATAACTTTTTTCTTAGTTTTATAAAAATATAATTCCAGCCGCAAAGGGTTAAAACTAATTTCCGCCATATCGCACAGTAGCGATTTGTGTCTGTGACAAGACCCAAGTCCGGCTTAATATGTCGGAAGCACGAACGTGGCAGAAAGACATTTAAATCTTCTAAGGTAGTCTAACGCTTGAACAGGTTTCCATCTCTTTTTTAATAGAGCTAGTAGATAAAGGCAGACACTAACCGTTAGCTTTTGCTTTTACAAATAAATTATTAAAACGACGGGTGTCGTTTCAATAATTTATTTGTATAATAAGTTTATTAGTCCGGTAAAATATGGCTAAAATGTAATATTGGCTTATATTGATTCTAACGTACTAATATGGCTTTTAATTGTTTTTAAACAGCAGGAAGTTCTCCTAAAAAACACATTTCTTTTTACCTAAATTTCTAATAATTCCTTAGCGTATTGATTAAGAAGTTACAGTTTAAAATATTTATTTGCATCACAAAACCTAATACACCTAAACTAATTTTTGGTGCTTTTAAAAATGTAAACAATAAAATATTGATTGAAGTGATGTTTTAATTATATTTTAAATAGATATTATGTCAAGTCAGGCACTTCTTTTTCGTTTAAACAGAGGTCATTTACAGAAAGCCATAAAAATAATTGATCTCTTGAAGGGTAGATAACGTTACTTAAGTAATCGATGTTATATAATATGGTAGGTCAGTGACAGGAAAATATAGTTTTACCCTTTTTTAGGGATACCTATTTATTGGGGAAAAATAATTTAAAGAGGTACTGGTTTATCTTTTACTTTTTTAAATACAGTCTACTTAGGTTTAGTGGATTGACGTATCATAGATAGAATTTGGGGATTCAGAGGAAAAGGACTGACTTCCATGAAGTATACTTTACAGTTTAGATACTCTAGTTACTTCTGCCTGCCATTTAAACGTTTGGTTAGCTAAAAAAACACCCAAGCTCTGAAAAAATACTTAAAGGAGCTTTATGTACGGTGCTTGTAAGAAATTTTTAACCTTTATCTAATATTTTTTAAACCTCTTTTAGATTGAAAACAAAAAAATTGAGTTGCACGTTACCAGCAAGGTCGGATCGTTGGACAATGTCAAGCACAAGCCAGCAGGTGGAGACAAGAAGATTTTCGATGATAAAGAATTCCTGAGACACAAGTCTGCAAAATCAAGCATGGATCATTCTCTGTCCGGATCACAAGTAAGTTATTCAAATATTGATAGTAAACAACAACCTTAATTCACAGCATAAATACAGGCTGTTAAAAAAATCATGATACAGTGAAAATTTTCCAAAAATAAGACAAAAATATTATTTTAGTGAGGAAAAATTTGGATGACTTTAGAATTTTTTGGCATTTTTTGTTATACAGCGTGCCCGGAACAGTAAAGTCCTAAATAATGGGGGTGAAAGAGTAAGCCAAAATAATGTTAATTACTTTATACAAATTTTTTTTTATTGCGTTTCAAAGTTAGAAAAAAGAAAATGTTTCTTAAATAAGGGTTACCCAAGTCATGATTTTATAAATAGCGGAAATATACTTAAATCAATTTGGTTTATATTTGGTATAGTTGTTTGAAGTAATAAGGGGCTGCTGAGATAAGAAAAATGTACTCAATTTAAATAAAATTGTTTATAGGACGTTTCGGTCTTTACAAATGTGCATTTATTATTTCATATATTGCATCAATTCCACACAAAAGCAATTATTAGTAGTTAAATTATTATAAGTTGATGGTCTTTCTATTTATAGTTAAGAAAGAGACGTAATTGAAATAACCATTTTCATCAAATGTCCATTATCATTTGCAATACTATATTTTGGTGTACTTTCATTTTTATTAAGAACGTTCCATGGTATGTAAAGGACACCAGTAGTCAACGCCTATTGGTTTCTTTTTCGCTCATTAGTGCTGTCCTTTTTTACCGACTATCGCTCACTTACCTCCACCCACATGGATCATTAGTCACTAACTACAAACATTATTATTTAAAAACCAATACCGCTTCATTCATGTTTTTTTAAATACTTGTTGTAATATCTTTAATAATTCTCAGTTTTTAAACGCAGTTGTAAGAAAAGTATGGTTGTTACTAAAAGAAGGCCTAATCTGACTACGCTTGTGATAGGGAATACGTGTTAAATGTTATGATTTTCAATTGCTAATATTTTAAAATTTAGCTTCTCAAGGACTATTAAAAACAGGGCTTTATTTAAAGAACATAATTTAAGAGTATGTTTATTTTAAAATTGAAGGATATTGCAAGAAAAGTGTTTGATTATGGAACGTCCCTAAGCTGTATTGATTCTCTAGTTCTATATTATTTTCTTGCTTCCGTGATATATAATTTCCATTAGCTTTGATTTTGTTTACTTCTGTCAATGTTTTTGTTTAGGAAAATATTGACATAAAATTTAAACATTATTTTAAACAATTTTGCATGTTTTAGGGTTAATTAAGCACATATGGTACATACTTTAAATCATATCGGATTATGTTGTTTGTTTCTTTAACTAACACTGGTTAAAAACAACATATTATTAAATGTTAATCAAAAAATATATATTTTTGAACTTGCCGACTTAAAAGAGTTTTTTTAATTACCTTAAAAATTAAAAATAAATTGAAGTTTTATTTTTACTAAAGTCTATATAATTTTTAGGATCCCAGTTATCTATATCAATTTTACTAAAAACATCGAATTCTGGAATCAGGTATCATTATCAAATATCATTGTTTGAGTGACATATACTTACTAACAAGTATTAATATATTGTGCATTTTTACGTTATCACAATACATATAACCATTTAAATTATATGTTTACTTAGGTTATTTTTTTCAATCGAAGGAGAAATCTGATAGGTTACTGTGATTAAAAACTTAATTCTGTTACATCCTTTTTTATTTATAATGCTTCAATTTCTCTCTTTAAACAAAATTTATTATTTTTATACAGGGTGTTACAAAATGTTATTAAGAAAATTTAAAGACAGATTTCTCATCAGAAAATATAAAATAAAGTTCAGATTAACATAGGTCTTCAAATTTTTCCTTCTCAAGAAACAGGGTGTTAAACTTTAAAAAAATTAAAAATTTTCCAAAACACTTATTTTGCTAAAAATTGTTAGACTGACAAATGGGTATTTGTGGTTGTTGTTACAAAGTTGCCAATGAACAATTATAAAACCTAATTTTTAAAAGAAAAATTATCACATTGCTTCTTTAATGATCGAAAAATATGCAATTAAAGGGATTTTTTTCTAACTAAACAAGATGGGGTACAGTTTTTTGTAAGAAATATTTATTCAGTTGCTTAAGACGCCACCAAAGTTACTGATAAATGACCTCCTTAATGCAATAAATATCTTTGCTAAATTAAAACAAAATTGGACAAAAGGAGATTTAAAATATTAGACAATTTTTTTGTTACAAGTTTAACATCCTGTATCTCGAGAACGAGAAATTTGCGTCCCATAGGGTCAAGTGGGGTAAAAATGAAACATTCGATTCTTTGGTAAATAATGAGACACCTCTAACAAATCAACAAATAGATAAAATTTTCTCAATTTTTATTATAAATCACCTTGTTTGGTCGTCGAGGATTATACCTCTATAAAATATTCGAATACATGTATTAAAATATTATTGTTATAATTAGTTATAATTGATAAGGAAATTGTTGACAAAAAAACTTTTAAATTTGCCTTTCTAACTTTTTGTCGCAGATCTTTAACCGGTTGTGATTCTCAATCTGCTAAAATCGCATTTTCGCCGAAAAGTTACACGTAGGCGTCTGACGTTCTTGAAATTATTATTTTTCAAGAAGAGTTTGATATTAGAGGTAAAAAAATATTGGGGTAGATTTGAGACTCATTTAGGGTTAAAAATACTAGTAACATTTAGAGTAAAAATAATACACCCTAATTTTAACAGTTTAGGGGTTGCCTAAAATGCCAAAGACTATATTCATAAAGCTAAAAACGCACAATATATAACCTGAAAAAAAACACGAATTTAGGTATTTAAGGCGAAATGTCATAAAACATATAAAATATATAATTATTAAAATAATAATAATAATAATAATAAATATATAATATATAGCAATATATCGGTATGTTCACAAAAAAATCCACAAGACAGAGGTAGAAATCGATATAGCTAGGCAATATGGCAAAATGGGGATTTGCACTAACAAAAACTGAGGTTTACCAAGTAGTTTACTAACTAACTTCACTAAGTTATATATGTTATTCAAAATAACCTTCGAACAACTTTTAAAGATGAAAAACAGTAACAACTGGTTAAAATTTTTTAGAAACAATTTAAATCGAAAAAAATAAAACAACTGGAAAAGTGTCGAAGATACCTATACCACAAGTGATTCATTTATACATTATTTATTTCTTTTGTAATAAACTGGGACACAGTTACAAAGATATAAATTTAAAAGTCAAGCCTGCTTATGTTTATAATCTGTATGAAACTAGAATCCCTTTAAATTTTTAAATAAAAAGAAACAGAAGATACGTTTTATGACACTGACTTAATGTGATCTTAATTCAGCGGTAAAATCCAGGTATCATTTTTACTTTAGGTGTCTCGTTTTTACATTTTTGTCTGGATAAAAATAAGACAGGGTTTTTATAAATAGTAAACCTCTAACATAACAGTAAAACACCTCTAACATGTTCTAACACCTAAATGAAAAAGTTTAGTCAAGTTTTATTATTTATTTTTTTAAGTTTTAAAAATTGTCTCGATTTTTACCCCACTTGACCCTATTTGTATGAACTCTTTTTAATATTTTTAATAAAAGAATCTGCCGTTTTTTAACATTATTCTGTTACACCCTAAAGGTCACACAAGGTACATTAGTACTTAGACTTTGAACTTTTTGACTAAAAAAAGGTAACACGTATTGTGTGCCGTAATTTAGAGTGTAAAAATTTAAAATCCAACCTTCTTCTTGGTCTTCCCGGTAGCGTAGTTTTTCATCCTTAATCCAGAAGGCCCGTGTTCAATTCCCAGCCAGGAACGTATTCTTAAGTAATAGTGGTTTAGGAATAACGTCCGTTGTTTTCTAGAAGGTGCTGTAAAATGTAAAAACAGTTAACTGAACAGGGGAAACCATAGGTTAAATATCTAATAACCCGGCACCCACGGTACTCTGGTACTTGTTTAAATTTATAACAAGTTTTTTAAATGTATTTTTGTGTCTGGAAAATATTTTTTATATCTTTCTGACAGCCCACAAAGGCCTATGCACAAGTTTCAGAGTACCGTGGGTATCGCGTTAATGGATATTTATAATTACCCTATACCCATGGTACTATGGTACTTGCTCATAAGCCTTCGTGTGGTGTCAGAAAGATAAAAAAACTTTTTACAGACAACAAAAAATGTATTTAAAAAACTTGTTTTAAATTTAAACATTTATATTACGATGTTTTTTAACCAATTTTCACAAAGGAAACGCCGCATTTTCGCAACTTGATACTCTATATCCGTCTTGCATGATATTTACTCTAATTTGTATCGATCTGGTTTTTTTAAAACTTTAGCTCGTTTATTTAGAGCATAACGGCATGCGATGTTTTTTCGATATTTTTGGAAGCTTAACAACTAATTTTATTGCCTTTTCTTTTGTCCTTTGTTTATTTTATCGATTTTTAGTGTTTCGAAGACCCTTTTGTAAAAAATGTTTTTAAAGGAAAAATAAGAAAAGTGCATATGAGGTCAAATAATAACTAATATCACCACCAAACATGGTGGTATATCATTTTTTTTTCGTTACATACTTATCCGTTGTTTTTTCTGTTCCTTATAATAAGTAACCAATTAACAAATTATGTTGGTGTTTGGTATATCTATTAGTACTCTACCAATAGTTGTGGTCGTATTTAAGAAAATTTTTAAGCGATTAGAATTTAAAGTAGGACTTATTATTTTATTTAATCATTACAAATTATTTCTAACACCAGAAAAGTTTGCTACCTTGATATATTACCAGTCCCCAAAACTAACGGCATTTTTTTTTATTTAAAATAATTGATTGTCTTCCCAGTCAAAAACAATTTTATCTGCTTATCAATAATTTTTCAAAATTATGAGCATAAATTAAAAATCACCTTTATTATTTCTTTATAAATATTGAGTTTAGATCCAGCTTGAATGCTGTGTACTTTAGCAAAAAGCATAGTAGCTTCCTTATAATATTTTTGTCACGGATAATGCGGTGTGTCCATAAAGTTCGGAAACGCTCACATATTTCATGCCGCCGCCAGACATTGGGCCAATTACGACAAACTTTGGCAAACAACCATTGTGTGGACGGGTAGTTAGTCTACATTCGCCTTGATTGGCCCCACTTTTCTCGAGTCCGCTTGCTTACATATAGTGTGCCAAATATTTTGACAAATAGTTCGGCCACAACTTCGCCCAATGTGTGGCGGCAGCATCAGAGAGTTTTGAACCAAACTAGACGAAATTCGGTACTGCAGGGTAAAACCATACTTTGAATACAGTGTTGATGGATGGTAATTGTTTGGGTACACGCCAAAAATAAACAATGACATGAAACATAAAAACTATTTTACAGATAATGAAAGATTTAAACTGACACCTCACAACAGTAAAACACCACATTTTTACGGAGTACCAAAAATACATAAACCCAATCTACCTTTACGTCCTATAGTAAGTTTTATAAACTCACCTACACATCCATTAGCAAAATTTCTACTTAACATTTTAGATCCTTTGGTAAACAATACTGATACATACATTAAAAATTCTAAACATTTTTTAGAGAAATTATCTAACATTGATATTGTATCCAAATAATACACTGGTAAGTTTGATGTTGCTAGTTTATTTACAAATGTCCCAGTGGATGAAACATTAAATATTGTTAGAAATAAATTAGAAAATGATGTCCATCTTGGTGAAAGAACACAATTAAGCATAAACACTATTCTTGAGCTATGAACTTTTTAGTCAAAACAACATATTTTCAATATAACACTGATTTTTATAAACAAACCTCTGGCATGGCTATGAGTTCACCTTTATTAAGTAGTATTTTTATGGAAAACTTTAAATCAATTTTTGTAAAAAATTATCAATATAAACCTTTAGTTTGGTGGAGATATATAGATGACATTTTTTCTATATACCAACATGACGAACACTGTTTAAATAATTTTTTAACACGCATTAATACACAAGAACCACCTGTTAAGTTTACTTTAGAAAAAGAAAACAACTTACAACTACCATTTCTTGACATTTTAATAAAAATTTTAATAAAAAAAGATTTAAACAATTTTGAAACAAAAATCTACAGAAAGCCTACAGATACTTAAATTTTAACCTAAATCACCCAATAATGGTTAAAAAGGAAGTTGTAAAAAGTCTATTTGATAGAATTAAAGTCCTTTGTTCTAATCAAAATATAAATATTAAAGAAGATTATTTAAAAGATATTTTAATTCAAAATAATTATTTTCTTGATTTTATAAATAATTGTTTCCTTAAATTTAAAACTCCAATTATAAGACAAAATCAAAATAGACCTATTAGAAATATATTTTTACCTTGCATTCCCGGACTATCAAATAAAATTCAATAGGAATAGGACATAAATTTAATATTCGCACAATCTTTAAAACACAAAACACAATCAGATCTCAATTAACAAAAACAAAACCATACAACTTAAATGAAAATACAAAAAATGTCATTTATAAAATACCTTGCGAATGCAATAAGTTTTATATAGGTGAAACTTGTAGACCATTAGCCAAACGCATAAAAGAACACAGATCATACATTAAAAATACAGAATTTCATAAATCAAAAATCTGCCAACACGCATTTGATAACAATCATAGAATAAACTGGGATGCTTCGAGCATTTTAGCAAAGGAAACTTGTTCTAAAAAATGCAAAATCAAAAAAAGTGCGTATACATTATTAAATAAAGATAATTATGTAGCATCAATTTCAGTTAATTTAAATAACATTTGGTTGCCTTTGCTTGATACTGAAGTATCTTCAGGAAGACTAAAAATTAACTAACTATTTACCTTTTTTGTAATAAAAACAATAAATACACCAGCAATCTCCCGTACTCTGTAACTCGATAGAATGAAATTTCCTGAAATTGCAATATGATTTACATTGCACAGAAAGGAAATTTCTTCTTTATTCAGTTACAGAGTACGGGTGCAGTTATCTATGTCACTATGACACTATAACCAAACAAACATATTTGACATTTAATGTCAAAGAGTTCTCAGAATATCATAAAAAAAGATATAAATTTTAAAATTTAAAACCTTAATAATTAATTTTTATTTGTATTATTTTTATTTAATTTATCTTGACAACGGTGGCGGACTTGCCACCGAAACGCCGATTTTTGGTTATCTTTTTACATGTTTTAATTTTTTTTTTTTTTTTTTTGGTTTTTGGTACTTTTAATTTAATTTTTTGGGCGTGTGTCCAAACAATTACCATCCATTAAATAAATCCGCCGAACTACAGAACATATCTTCAATACAGTGTTGATATGGGCGTTTTACCAGATCTTTAGTTTCATAGAAATTAATTAAAAATGTTTAAATTTAAATAAGATTCTTGTTTTTTTTCAATTTTTTATTGGATGCTAGTTGCTTTTTTCCGTATAATGATATGAAAGTCTAATTTTGTTCTTTAAATAATAATAGCAGAAAAGATGTTTAATTTAGTAAAAATAATAGGTGTAAATTGCGTAGGTATTAACTACCGTTTATACCTTGCAACTTTTAAACTGGTGCCTCGTCAGTTTTGAAATAAACAATACTTAGTTCAATTTGAGTTTTTAAATATCAAAAGGCTTCGTTTAAATTAAAATAAACATTTAGTGTGGGATTTTTTGTTGATAATATAGTATGCCCTTTAAATGTTGTTGATACTGTGTTTTTTTATTATAGTATATCAGATTTGCCAAGCCACCAGTTTAAAATTTGCAAGGTGCAAAAGGGTAAAATATCTATCCACTTTATATTTATATTATTTTTACTAAATTAATCATTTTTGCTGGTATTAATACTTAGATAGAAAAATTGGACCTTCATACCATAGTATAGCAAAAAACAGGAATTTAATAACAAGATAAGAAAAAGTCATGTCATTTAAATTTGAAAACTTTAAACTGATTTTTACGAAACTTACGATCTGGCCACATCGCCGATATCAACACTAAATTTATAGTATGGTTTTACCCTAAAACAGAATTTCATTCAGTTTGGTTCAAAATTTTCTGAGATATTTTAGCGGTTCCAAACTTTTTGGACACACTGTATAAAAAAATATTTGGTAAAACTTTGTAATTCAAAAGAATTTATATTAAGAACAGGTTTAATTGAGCTGTTCTGTTTAGTTAAGGATATACTTAAAAATACATAGCTGATACGTGTGTCTGAATGGGGTAGACAATGATTTAGTGGTAATATTATAAATATATATATATTTATTTACACAACGTTTTGGGCAGTTCTTTTAAGGTCCATCTCAAGGGTTTTTTTTCCCAGGGAGCCGTCTGCATGTCCGGTGGCACTGCAGCCTGAAGGCTTATTGTACCAAACTCCCGTTTTATTGTACCCATTCCAGTACCCTAGTTCCTTGAAGAAGGCGGTATAGGTCTGCTGGGTGCGTACCATATGTTTCCGGGGGCACTCTAATATCCCCGAAGATTGCCTGTCTTTTGTGATCCAGTGCCTCACACTCTGACAGTATGTGGGCTACTGTTTCGGTCTCTGCTCCACATAATCTGCAGTCCAGATCTCCGTTGTATAATCCCATTTTATTTAGGTGTTCTTTCACTGGAGCATGTCCGGTGAGGAAACCTGTGATCGTTCTTAGCTGATTCCTACCCATTTTGAGTAGTTCTTTAGCTCTTTTTGTGCATGGTCCACTGATGTATATTTTTCCATGCATGTGTTGAGGAAGCCTTTCTCAGTGCAGTCTTTGCTGGTCCTTTACCCAGTTCAGTACCGCACTCCGGAAGGTGCTCTTTGGCACTCCAAGGACTGGTTATCTTCAAGGGTTAACTAACAATGGATAAAAATAAGACTACCCAAAACTTTGTGTACCTATATAAAGTAAAGGCAATGTCATTACGAAATTCTTCTAGTACTACATACATAATTATAATTGTTAAATTTATTATTTCATTACTTTACTTACATTTCGTGTTAAATAGTATTTATTAAATATGTACTAACACCTTTTATTTTTGCTGTAGCAATCAGTCCAATCACAAGAGCCAAAAGCACCAGTAGCTGATGAAAATCTTAATCAGGAGCACTAAACTGCAGAGATTTTTTTACTTTTAGATATTTTTTTGAAAAGTTTGCTGATATAAGTAGATTATGTTGATCCACAATGAACATGATAAAATAACACAACATTTTTGTATCGATTAGCTAGCTAGACAAAATAGTGTCTCTATAATATTGTAAATTTTTCATAATTTAATAAGGTATGACAAACGGAATGTGTTTAAGAGGAGGTAATTTAAAACACTTAATTTTTATTATGTTGGCACAATGCAACTTTATACAGGGCGGCCACTTATTAAGGGTATTAAGAAAGCTTAACCCAAAATATTAAGATTTACCCAAATTTACTTTGTTTAAAAATAGATAATAAGAAAGATAAAAAAGATTTTTTTAACATAGGTATGTTTGGTTAAATTTTGATATTTTGGTAAAAAGAAGATGATGTTTATTTGTGTACAAATAATAAGTGAACTCTCTATATTTGCATTGCCGGTAAGTAATGTCGATATAAAATCGAAGATTTTGTACGGGAATGTGTAACGCTGATTTGACTTGATATTGACGTACAGTTTTTTAACTTAGACTATGACTAATATGTACTAATGTTAAAAAATCTACTATTTATGATAAATGAGCTAAACGAGAAGTACTAATAAACTTAGTTTTGTTGGTAAGTGTTTATTCGGCATCTGGGTCAACAAAAAACCTAATATAAAAATAGCAGTAAATACTAAAAATCTATTGCATCTACTTGGTGTTAGGATAGGTTCTTAAAATGCTATCAAGTATAAATTAAATAGAAAAACAATTTTTAGATAGGTATATTATAAAAAATATATTTTGAACCAATTTAGAAATTTGTGACACATTCTAATAATATTTATTAATACAATAAATACCAAAAACAACCTTATTTCTTACTATATTATCATTTTTTATTTGGTAATAGTAGTTATTTTAGGTAATTTTGTTGTTTCAAGTATTAAAAAATAATAATATGAATATTTAGAATTTAAAATAAAACATTTTTTGTAGTTTTTCACTATAAAATTAATTATAGTTTAATTTTCAAGCTTATTAAATTAGATAAGTATATTGGCAATACGTATTATGCACATTCATTTTTAAAATTTTAGTAAACCAAAATAATTTATGAAGATGATTTTTTATGAAGACTTGTTTACGTAAGAATTTTTAGGAGTGACTGTTACTAAAAGGACTGCTTTAAAATGTAACCTATTTTGGTTTACTATAATTTTAATTTAAAAGCAGTGATTTAAGGAAAAAAGTAAGAGGAGCAGTCAAAGGATATTTAGGGACGTATAGATGTTTTATTTACATTTAAACCGTTTAACAACAAAATAAATCAGTCAGAACAATTATTTTAAGATTTTTATTTTTAACAACATTGTTTTTATACTAGCAACATCGTTCTGACTTGGACGCACTTTACTTATGTGACTTTTTGCCTCTTAAATAAATGATGAGTTATTCAAATTGGCTCAACTTAATCTTTGGCAAGGATTTCCGTGTAAAAATAAAATAGGAATATGTAAGAGAAAAAAGACAAGGCATACAATTGCTTTATTCTAATAAATCTTTCACTTTTAATTCAATTGGTTTAAAGTGGTAAGTTGGAGTGTCATTAGTTTCAAGAAGTTGGCTGCATGCGTATGTCTCGCTTACTTTGAAATTAAAAAAACGGAAAGAAATGCTTGTGGCCAGTAACACAAACCAAGAATACACTTCGTACTTGATGCTGTGGCATTCAAGAAAGGTGGGGAATGTTCCCTGACTATCCGGCAATTCTCTATCCTACTTCGTTATACAAGAAAATATTTTTAGTCTTGCGCTCTTTATAAAACCGTAACCTAAGATTTTTGTTGGTAAATGTGTAAAAGAGAAAATCCATTTTTTAGCTAAAGTAGGTAAAACTGCTTTTAAATTTTAAGTTATTAAGTATTTGACCAGATAGTTTAATTTCGTTATTTATAACACTGTAGTACTAGCACTTTTGTAAGTAATACCAAAAATTTTGCTAAATTTTTTTAACTTTTAGCATTTCCCTAACAATGTTTATTAAAGATTTGTTAATTTATTATTGTAACAGAGTATAAATAAAATCAAATAAACTTTATAAAATTTAAATAAGTAGTTTGCTTTTTCCTAGTAGGTAAGTAAATATTCACCGAACCACTCTTTTCACTGTAGACGTATTTTTTTATTGCCTAGAAGATCACTGTAGACTGAAGAAATAAAACGTTATTAGAAGGATATACAAATATGGTATTAAGTTGGCAAGTTTTTATGGCCCAGTAACACGGGCGTGTTCCGCCAGTGCCCAGTAATAAAGCCACATTTAAATTATATTTAAATTCTTATAATCACATACATATAATAATATAACATTTATTGTTTTAAAATTCCAGAGAAAAGAAGTCATACGTTGACGTGGAATAGACTTTATTTTTCTTTTTGGGTTTCCACTGGGCCTATATCTACTATTTGGACTACTGTTTAGACGCTACCAAACCTATAGCCCAAACAATTTCAACTACCTTAACCCAGCGTTGTTGTAAAGTTTTTCTCTTTTAAAAGTTGCCTCTTAAAATCAAAAAAGAAAAATGTATCATACATTTAAAAAAATAAGTCTAAATTAGAAACGTGGTCTATCTTTTTTATATGAGTTTATTAGGCTGTCTACAAAACTTAAATCGAAAAATTAGAGCTAAAATAATGCGTCTTTCAAGATATGTATAAAAAAGGTACTTTTAAAAATAGTTATATTATTTTTTCGCAAAAATACTCGTTTTAGGTGTTATAAAGAAAACATATTTTTTATATAATAGTCATCTTTTAACAGTATCATAAATAAATAAAAAAAAATTAAATTGTGTTGCTAAAAAATGAAAGTTTATTCCAGAGGTATACAGTAAAAAGCTTAGTTTTGTAAACATTTTATTTAAGAAAGTATATTGTTTAATTTTAGATATTAAAACGACTTCCATTTTGATATATGAACGTGGCTGTATAAATTTGTATTTTTTTCAACCTATTAGCCGGTACCCTACATAAATATAAAAATAATTTTACTAGAGCCAAAGGAGTGTGGAAATCATTGAAGAATACACGGTGATTGAATCTCAAAAACTTAACTCACCAATGGACGCCACAAGAAGAATTTTAGATACGTTAAACGAGGAAGAAGTTTGTAGTTTTTCTGGTAGATTTATTAGAGCTGGCTCCCTTAGGAGCAAGAAGTCTTCACAGGATAGTCCAAGACCAAAATGGCGATTTTAAACAGAAGTATTCAGGTATTATTAAAGGCAATTTCACACCATTGCATTTTTAATAAAAATTCTGCACGCAAAACTGATACAAAGATTTGCCCATTACAAACACACATTTCTTGCCTTAAACTAGAAACTTAAAATATATTATAATATTTTTCCCGAAAACATTCGTACCGCGTGCAAAAAAATATTTCGGCATGACAGAAAGTATAATCAAAAAACTTATTATATTGTAAGTTAGTGTTTTAAACTGGAATCTCAGTACTGTACCAGCACAGTTCAATCCCATTCATAATTTTGCCGACAATAGTATCCTTTAGTTATTTAGTTTCTTAAACCAATCTTTGAGCCTGACTTGGAATGCACACACATGACCTTAATTTAATATTCGATTAGGGCGCCAAAATCTTGTCTAATTTAATGCCTTTAACACACAGTCAAGTTCCTTATTGCAAAAAAATCATCCAATGTTCATCATTTAGTTATGAGTGGCCAAGTCCTGCAAAGCAAATAAACACGCATTTTTTGACATATCAGTGACAGCTCTAAATGTCAAGGTAACAGCTGGGCCTGGCCAACGCAACCACTACCGTCAGACAGACAGCCGAGGATTACCCGAAAAAGGAGGGAGAACAACATATCAAAAAATCAGCCAACCTAAAATTCTTATTTTCCCGACGTTGATACCTCCCGGACTATGATCCCTTACAGCCGCTGTCCCGAAAAATTACCTAGTATAATTCTTCTTGGCAGTTTTCAGAGTAACTTGAAGTGCATAGGTATGCATGCCTATACGGACCAACTGGATAGGCCTTGAACTTCCCACTTTGTTCTTTTTTAATTCCAGAGTTTCTAGAACGTGGAACCTGCTGCCAGGGGATGTCTTTACTTCTCCTCCAAATCTTCAAGTCTTGTGTTAACAAACTTCCTCTTACGTCGCATAAGTCATCCAGTATACGTTAGTATTTGAGCTTTTAATCTTTATGGATTGCTCATAGATAAAAGAAATATATAGAATTTTACTTAAATGCCTTGTTTAGATACAGCTAGTAATTTAGTCGAGTAGCAAGTAATTAAGTATTCTAGTGCGTTTAACCCTTACGATTTTTGACACAATATACGCAAAACGTAAACTTTTCTGACAAAAAAGTGACGCGTTCGACCAGTCCGACACCCAAAACATTTGACATTTATAGGCTGGGTTAAAACGCCGCTTCCATATATGGCGGTATCAATATTCGTGATAGATCGTCAAAATGTACCTTCCTAAAAAAGTTTTAAAAATGTTCTTATCGTGATGGCTATTTCATTATTGACCCAGGGACTATTAATCCTCTGACATAGAATTAAATTACTACAAGTAATTACTATATCTATAACTTACCAGTACACCTTAAATATTTAATATTTTAGGTTTCTAGAAAAAGCAGGTCACAGTAATGGTATCTTATTTGTAAGTCAGTTATCTGGATAAGCATTTGGAGCAATAATGGAGACACAACGATGTATAGCAATAGAGAAGACAATGATATAGCATATGATAAAAATATATATTGTAAAATATTAGGCTTTGGATATAAAATGTCACATCAAAGGCAATAGTCGACAAGCACCACAAACTAAGTATTTGTAATTTTTTACACTCTTGTGTATAGAACTAAATTTTGGAACCGTTGTCTAAGAATGGTATATGAATTTTAAAACAATTTTTAATCAAAAATACATTTGTAGAGTTGCAGTGCTAAGTAATCTTAGTGCTAAAACTAAAAATTTCTAGGAATCAAAGAAGTAAGTAAAGAATGTAATGGTGGGCCTACGGGTGGCCTCAACTTTGGAGTTCGTTTGCAATCGCTAGGGTGAAATTTGCACTCTCATAGACTATGTTTATATCGAATAGTTGAAGCTGGCTTGAGGACAAAGCGGCTTTGAAGCAAATTCCAAGTCTACGTGTTTATTTCGGTGGCTTGAAAGTCGATTTAAAATCGAGGTCAAGCACATTTTAGGCCATCGTCGTACGCATGCGGCAGTTTTGCATCCAACTTTACAGTGGACATCAAATGAAAATCAAACCTTACTTTTTATTTCGTCCCGTTTTGTGTGCTGTTGTCGGTGTGGGCGTGTTTTAAAGTTTTTTCACCTGTTTTTCAACTCATATTTTGTATAAAAATGTCAAAATCATAAATGAAATTGACACTGATGACGTTCGAGGAAGCATTCATCTGAAGTTAGGCGGTTATTAAGCTTGCTTAAATCGTTTATATCGTGTTTCTAATCGGATTCAGTAAAGTCAACCCTACTTATTTTCAGGCTTGACTTGAACGATTCAAGTTACTTTTAAGCGCATTTATATCGCTTTTTTAAAGCCATTTTTAAAAGCCGCTTTAACTCAAGCTAGCTTCAACTATTCGATATAAACGTAGTTATAGAATATATAGATGAACAATAAACGAAAATTTATGTTTGGACACTAAGATCCCTTAGCTTTGCCACTCTTTATTTATATTTTGTGAAACATAGAATAATTTTTACACATAAAACTGTTCTGCATTGTGATTTTTATCGCTTTTTAATATTTTTTGGGCTTTTCGGCGGTACTATTAGGTTTTTAAATTAAATAAGAGCTCTGTTTGTACATACCCATCCTAAATGTTTAACGAAATAAATAACAATATAACATGTAAAGCCGCGTCCACACTTGCAAAATTCGCCAAACATCCGTCCTAACAAACCAACCTATTTGCGTGCTTCTTTGATGCAAAAAACCGACAAGCTCTGAATTACCGCGGAATCATATGCCAAGCCCTTGAAACGATGTGAATTTCGTCCACGTTGACGTCCGCGCTATGTGGGGCTATGTGGCACGCTATTCGGCGCGGCGAATTGTTGCAAGTCTGGACGCGGCATGAGAAGCCTAAATTTTTAAGCACTGTAATAAATTTTAACTGATAATTAAGGCAATTTCAAATTTTTTAGGACCTTTTTTTATGTCCCGAAAAGGTAAATACAGTTAAGCATATTATCTCTATTCACATATGGTTGTTTATTTCTATTTAACAATAAAAATACATTAAGGCTTCTCTTTAAAGAGCAAATAAACATTCGTTGCTTCATTGCATTCAGGTCAGTCAGAGGGTTACATAAGTAGTATAGTAGTAAATTTTTGAAATATTTTAATTTCACAGAAGGAATTTTTAAGCAGAATAGTAAATTTAATTAAAAAAATAAGATTACATTTAAAAAGATAGTACATTTTCAAGCAAGCCTAGAAAGTATAATTTGTAGACGAGTAGATAAGATGCCAAAAGAATCATTGAAAAAAATATTGAAAAAAATCTAAACAGATATTAAAATGGTTAAAAATTGTTTTGTCATTACCTATTTGTAAAAACAAAAATATATTAATTTTAGCATATGAAAATTTTAGAAACAGCCTTCATTAAAAACAAATATTATACCTCATGTAGACAAGAAAAAAGTAATATTTTGCACAAATATAAATTGTAAGAAACTCTTTATTGTATTTTTATCCCTAAAAATCTGGCAATCAAAGAAATTTATACTGGGTTAGTAAAAAGTACTGCAACTCTTAAATATCTTTAAAACCGGTAAAGCTACATTTACAAAATTTGGCATCCAGAGGGTATTGGGCGTAAAAACTGAATAATGATATCGGCATCGTTGCCAGATTTTCCTGTTTTGTTCTATGCGTGTCCCTTTCTTTTCTTTAATGGAATGCCCTATTAATTTTCATTGCAATACATTGCGCAGGCTAAATTTATTAGATCTACAAATTTTCAAATTTGCATTTTTACTAGTTGCTATGACAACACAATATTCTAGGTAAAAAGTTCAGGTGCGCTCAAATATCTCAAAACAGCTTAAGTTGGGTTCACAAATTTCCACATTTGAAGGTTTCTGGACAAGTAGAATTGATCAGTTATACTGTCATTGTTGTCTGATTTTTCAATTTTGCGCTTTATGTATTATTTTTGGTATTTTAAATACAATGCCCTATTCATTTCAATTGCAATAAAAGGAGCGTGCCAACCTTAGTAGAATTCCAAAATTTAAAAATTCAATTTTACCAGTTATTGAGATATGAAAGGACCAAAATTTTATTAAAGTTTAGCAACAATGCTGATATTACTGAATAACAGGGCATGCGAAAAACCATTGAATACCAAATCTTGCGGTTTTAGTAGTAGTAAAATTTAGAAACCTACTAAATTTGATCCGCCTAATTTAATGCAATAAAAATAAATTTTGAAAAACTGAAAAATATACGTAAACCCCAATGTGTGATACATAATTAAATTTGTATTAAAAGAGGCTTTAAAATTTTGATATTAGAGTAACAGGACCGTATTTTAAAAAATAAAGTTGATGATAGTCCTACGAAAACGAAACGTTGCAGTTTAAATAAAATACCACAATTAGATAGAGCAGAAAAAGTAGCAATGCAAAAGTGCAATTTATTTTTAAAACCGATTTTGAATAGGACCAGGAAAAAAATAAATCAAATTTCTAATTTTTCGATTTTTTTCCGGATATTTCCGGAAATACTCGGAATTTTAAAAGTTTCTAAACGGCATATTATTAGGCACATAAAACCTCAATTTTGTTCCCATTTAACCGACTTCGTATCTCTTATTATTTCCAAGATGCCTATACTGGCCCTCCTTATCTTGGACACGTTGTATACAGTGTGTCCCGGGATAGGTGTTACAAGGGAACAAATGGACCAAAAGTTTTGGAATTTTTAAACGTCGCATGGTCCAAAACCAATAAATACAAAAATTTTACTCCAATTGGTATTATACAGGGCGGGCTATAACCAAAAATATGAAAAATGCCCAGTAGCTAACTACTTTTATTTTTACAAATAGAACAAAATTGTGTATGTAAATGTTAAAAGGAATTGAATTTTATGACAAAATAATAAGTTAAAGCATGAAAGTAAAAAAAAATAATTAACACTTTTTTACATTTCTCATTACAACTTAAATAATGGACAAGAGGAGCAAAATTAAAAAAATAATAATAATAATTTTAAATATTTTTTTTTTAAATTCGCAGCCTTAAGCCAAGAATTTTAAAAACTATAAATGCATAATATAAAAAATTTACATAAATATTTTTAATATGTTCTTTAATTTTTTAACTTTAAATTTTAACATAAACTTAAAGTATTTACAAAATTTACCTCAACAATTTTGTCCCATTTTTAAAAATAAAGGTACTTACTCCTGGCCATTTTTTATATTTTTAGTTTTATATTCATAGTTTTAACTTGCTCTGTATATCAACAATCGGAGTAAAATTTTGTTTTTATCAGTTCTGGACCATGCGACAAGTTTTCAAAGAAAGACGTTTAAAAATTCCAAAATTTTTGTGCCATTTGTCCTCTTGTAACACCTTTTCTGGGACACAGTGTACAGTGTGTTTTAAAATAGGAGCATAATATGGTTAGGGTTTTTAATAATAAATTTAAGATTCTTCATCCCATACACACCATCACATCGACGCGTTACTTGTTAACCTTTTGTTTTAGCTGAAAGTGTATATCTTGTTTAAAGTAAAGGGTATCAATTTATGTGTAATATTTTAAAACAAACACAAATTAGCAAAATACGCGATTTATTCCACAAAAATTTTAATCGAAGCCGTCTTTAAAGATTGTCTTATAGAATTTAGTACAGTGGATTTATAAATAGAAAAGGTTTAATGAAGCTCGTAAATATCAAAAATACATTAACAAGTCGTAAATCATTGTGTTTTCGACATACTGTCTTAATTTAGATGATTCACAAATTATTAAGGAGATTAAGCCGACTTTGCAATTTCCTTCTTTTAGGCCCATTTACAACTATTTTAGGGGATCCTTAGCGCTTGGTAGAGAATATTTATACAGAGGATATTCTCTACCTATTTGACAGAGAATATACGTCATCTTGCAAACGTAGTAAAATATTACTCTTTTAAAGCCTTACAAAGTTTTTATTTACTGTTAACAGTATTAGCGGGGTTTGCGAGTTTACCTTCCGCAGAGCTCATTCTATTGGATGACTTAAATAAAATACTACATAAAAACATTGTTAAATGTTATACAAATTCTTCCCGGGGTTTTTAACCTAAATTTATTTTATAAAGGTGTGGCCTAACATAACCGCACCAGGCCGCACAGAGCTGGGGCAGATTAATTCAAAGAAATTTAAAAGCAGATTTCATGTCCTTAAAAATATAAAAGCATTTTTGTCACGTCGAGTTTATTGTTTTATGTATGTATATCTCCTTTGTTTAAATAAAACAGATTTTCCTACTTATCCCTATTCCTTTTTATCCAAATTTTGAGTTAAGAAAGTACTATTAACTGTAATAACTTATTTGTAAAGGTTTTTTACGATTAAGTGTAACCGAAATTCGTTTAAAGGAGGGGTTTTTGGGGCTCTTCATATGCAAATTTTACGTCAAAAATCACACACCCATCACCTGGTGCACTGCAACTTTTATCTTGACATATATGTCATTGGTAATACGAGAATAAATTCGAATTCAGCGCCCCAAATACCCCCAATTTTGTCAGGAAAACCACGAGGATGACGTTCAAAGCTAGGTTCGGTGCACCAAGTGTTCGGAGGGTCGTTTTCGACATGAACAAAACGCCCCTACAATGATTTTTAAGTTGTATTTGTTAATCTTGTTAGGATAATATATTCATGAAGATCCAAGTTAGGGCACACCAGGTGTGCGTGGGTTGTTCGCAGATGCCATATTTAAATTGAGCGACCCCCAGGTGCCGGCTTTTTCTTCTTCTTTGCATTTTTGGGTGAGTTCCACGGAGATGACATTTATCGGCGGTTATGAGCTACAGAGTTTGGATGGTCAATTTAAACAACATGGTCGTAATCAGCGACTTCAAAAATTCCCAGATACTCAACTTGGGCCAATTCCGACTCTTATTTATAAAGTTAATACATTTTCGTAACGTAAAAATTAGGTAGGAATTTTACAAATTGTTTTTGGAAGCAAAGCAAAAAGATGCATTTCGATCTGTCTGTGCTAATAAATTCCCAACTTATGGCCTTTTAGTACTTCACTGCCTCGAATATTAGTTTTCTTATTGCTTCCCCAAATTGCTTTACGTTGATTTTATATGATTGTAGACTAAAATATCAAAATTCATGGGCGGCAAAAATAAAAATACTACGGGCGGCAAATATGTAAATCCGTCACTGATAACAATTTTTAAAAAACTATTCCATGGTGTTAAGAAGTATGTGCTTTTTGTAAAAAAAAATATCTTTGCAAAAATAATGGTTTGGTGAAAAAAAAGTTTTTATTTAATGTGTTTAAATACCCGCTAAGACATAATAGAGATGCGTTTCCTTTCACAAAAGCTGGTAGTATGCAGAGCGAAAATGCTACTTCTAGTAAGTGCATGCTTAAAAGATACGTCAAATATTATTCTTGAATTTGTGATATTGACCGCACCTTATCTACTCGTGAGGTCATTCCCTCTGATTGGTTTTTTCGGATTTGGGGCGAGCTTTTTATTTTATAGATTTATTTAATAAAAATTAAATATTAATTTTCATTAAATCGTTAGGATTAACACATTTTTTTACAATACATAAATCTAATTTTACATAATAAGTACAAAATAAAAGTCATTTTTTGATTTAAGCACCATGCCTATAAGCCCATATTGTTTCATTACGCTAAACATCTCTATTTATAAAGCAGTAAATCAAATTATAATTTTGATACAATGATGATTTTCCTAATAGTTATTTGCTTGTAAGTAAAGATAAAAAGTGATAGATTTACTATTAGGTAAGTACAGATATTTAAGAATAGTTATTTTATTTTATCATAGCCTTACTTTTTTCATAACATAGGTAGACAGTAAACGATCAAATCTGACGTCAAACACGTTTGTCAATGACGAAAATTTGATCGCATGCTATTTTTTTATGTGTTTGCCAAAGTTAATGATTGCTTGACATTTCTGATGGAAATTTAGATTGATGAACTGTTTGATAAGCATATTTGAAGGTGTGTGGTTTGTGTTTGCAAAATACACTTGTGGAAAAATTACAGGATACAAAAAAAACTCCAAATTTTGTGAAGTTTTTCAAGTGGCTGTATTTCACATAAAAATGGTCCTACTGCCACTAAAAAATATATACCGGGTGATGCATCGCCGGGCGGGACATAGGAAATCCCATGTAATTTTTAATGGGGTCAATTATTGGCTTGGTATTTTAGAGAAAATTTTTATTGAAGTTTATTGAAGAGCATGCAAATCTACGTCCATGGTCGGTTAACCCGTTTGCTAGTTAGATGCTAATATATTTTTAAAAATTGTTACATTATTATCGCCTCATATTTATGAACAACAATAAAAATACCAGTTAGCGTGACATAACGTTGTCATTTTGAAAGTTAGTGCCTTATTATTATCAAAAAATCGTAGAGCGAAAAGATTAACCATGAGTTATACTACTGAAGAAAAGTATTGATGATTAAATGGTACTATCAAGGAAATAGTTACCCAAAGGGTCGACATGTTCGCTGATCAGTATTCGAATAGACCGATACCCGGAAAATCAACAGTCGATAGGACTATCAAAAAATTTGAGACCAAAGGCACAGTGATAAATAACTGCAGATGTGAAGCTAGGGAGTATAAAAATGCTATTTCTGCAGAATGCAATAAAATTTCAATTTACCAGTTAGCCAATGTAAGAAGACAATTTTATGAACGTCTGGATTATTGTCTAGCAGTCAAGGGGGAATATTTGAAAATTTTCTTAAATTTTGAGTTTATTTCCAACATATTAATTATTGTAATAATATTAATAATTTATTGAAGCATGTAAATATTAGAAATTTCATAAGTTCTTGAAATTTGTTACTCTAGTTTAGTTTAACTTAACTTAATTCGTTTGTATAAATACAACTTTAATCTTGTCGCTGTACGGTTTTTGATAATAATAAAGCACTGAATTTCAAAATGACAACGTTATGTCACGCTAACTGGTATTTTTATTGTAGTTCATAAATATGAGGCGATAATAATGTAACAATTTTTAAAAATATATAAGCATCTAACTAGCAAACGGGTTAACCTAAAAATCTAAAGTTTTTACCATGGACGTAGATTTGCATGCTCTTCAATAAACTTTAATAGAATTTTTCTTTAAAATAATTAGGGGAGCCAATAATTAACCCCATTAAAAATTACATGGGATTTCCTAAGTCCCGCCCGGCGATACATCACCCATCGTTAATAGCAGTATTCTAACCAACTAAAAGAAAAGATGTAAGAATCTGCTCTAGGTATATAGAAGCTTGAAGTTGCAAGTTTAAGGGTCCTATGGTAAAAAAACTTTCAAGCAACGGGACCGCTAGGTAATCGATTTTTAAACGAAAAAGGTACCCTTTGTCTTTAACCATCAATACCTTAGCAACCGCTGATTGCACAAAAAAATTAAGGAAGGTTTTAAAATCTTGAATAAATAGTCCACTCTAGTTTAAAAAAATGCTTTTTTTAATTTTTAACTATAATTTAAAAAATAAATAAAGGGGTTTTGTGTCTTTTGGGATAATCAGGAGCTAAGTTGAAAATATCGAAAAAATCAGTAATGTTAAGTGTGCCTTTTACAGTTTGATATGCCTACGAAAATCCCACTAAATTGCATATTTTTTTCATTAAGTTTTTTTGTTTTATTTTACCGATTTTTAAAAAATAATTAAAGGAATGATTTTTACTTTAAATGAGCGTAATCTTTAACAAACAAATGTTTTTAAGTTGTTTATGCATTTTTATTAATAAAATTTTAAAAAAGTTTTTGAAAAATTTCCGTTCTTTTTTAATATTTTTTGATTTAAGAGTTTTATCAGTAAGACTGCATAAAAACTGAAATACATTGGTTTAAATTTTGTTTAGGATTATTTTTAATTAAAGTAAAAATAGTTATTCTTTAATTCCTATTAACCGAATAAAACAAAAAAAGGTTCGATGAACTTAATCAATACTTTGTGGGGTTTTTGTAGGCATGTTAAACTGCTAAAAGTACACTTGGAATTAATGGTTTTCTGGATAATTTAAATTTAACTCCTGATTATTCCATAAGCCTTGATTTTTCAAGTTAACGTTAAAAATAATACAACAAATGCTGATTTAGCTAAATTTATTTACGATGGCAGAACCTTCTAATTTATTAATTAACAGTTATTGGATTATTAATGTATAAATTCAAGTTCAAAATCTCTTCGTGTAGTGTTCATTTGTGTGACCAATAAAGGATAGTTTAATGAAGAAGTTATTTGATCCATATAGTGGTTAAATAAATAAAAAGAATTCGATGTTTGGAGACAGCAAAAACGAAAAAATTTAAAAAAATTCTTTTCGTTATTCATTAGGCTTGCGCGCTATAGGTTGCTTAAAATCTTTTTACCGTAGGATCCTAAAACTAAAAACTTTAACCTCTAAAATGCTTTTTTAAAGACGTTAAAAAATTTGGAGTTTTTGTTATTTTTTTATTTTTTTCCACCAGTGTATTTTTAGTTTTATTATTGTAATTTATAAAAACACTAACATGTTTGTGTTACACAGATGAAAAAATGTAACCAAAGAAATGAAAGTTTTTGCAAGTCTGCCGTTGTTGATTGGCAAAAGATTTTATATTTGAAAAACATGTCTGTTAAAAAAATGATCGTAATGATCGTTGTCGGCTGCTTTATAAGTACACCAAATAAAAAAAATGTGTATGCCACATTAAAACCAACTTACAGTTTAAGCAAGACCAAAAAATTCATCTTTGGAAAATATCAATTTTATTGACAGGGTGTCCAAGGATATTTGGGTAATCTCTCGGATTCATATAGAACACGTAAAAATAATGTGACAAGTTTACATCAAATATCGTTCTTCTTCCCGTTTTTACAGAGATATATGCCCTTAAAGGACGTCACTAAAATTTGGTTTTTCTTGAATAAATGTTATATCATTTGGTATGATAAAATATGTTTTTAATATGATAAATACTAGTTCAGACTCCTTGAAATGGTATAATTTTAAAACATTTGCCTTAATTAGTTCGCCAAGGGCAGACTAACCCTTACAAAATAGTACTAAATATTTTTACACCCTATATAATAAAAAATAAGGAATAATATTTCTAAATAGCTTAAATCCCTAGCGGGAACAAAGGTACCCCTGTCCGATATCTATTAAGTAAAGCGTTTTCGAGAAAAACGACATTTGGTTAGATGGGTTGTATTTAATAATTTTTTAGGCGGTTCGACATAGGCTCCCTCTGATTTTATGCATTCTCTAGCTTTAATTTATCGAAGATTATGTGACCCTCTATAATGCTGCAACATTATTTTTAGTTTCAGAAAAAAATATATATCAGTTTTTAGTAACATTTGCAACAGAATAACCCTTTTTAGATGTTCCTACTAAGAAAAAACATCTAACAAAAGTACTTTTTTCGGCTACGGATTTAAGCTACCCAAACATACTTATTTTATTTCTTTATTATACAGGGTGTAAAAATAATTAACACTATGTGTAAGGATTAGTCCGCCCCTGGCAAACTAATAAAGGCAAATATTTTACAGGGTTACCATTTTAAAAATCCTTACTTGTATTTATCATATTAAAAATAATTTTAATACACAAAGAACTATAAAAGTTATTTAAGAAAAATGATTTCCAGCGACGTCATTTAAGGGCACATATCTTTATAAAGAGGGCTTTAGGAAAAACATTATGGAATTTGTCACATTATTTTTACGAGTTCTATATTCATTAAAGAGATTGTCCACATATTCTTGGACACCTTGTATATTTTTTCGTTTTAAAATTCCTACCAAAAAAACAACTCTAGTAAAAACAGTTCATGGCTATTGCGATCCATCTCGGAGCTACAAGATGATTTTCAGATTTTGCCTATTTTTACAACTTTATTAAACTTGTTTGCTATTAAAGTTATAAGAAAACTTTAGATAGGTGATCTGTGTAAGTTTTTGTTCCTTAGAATATTGTAATGTAATTAAATGTTTTTTTATACAAATTACCCAACTTATGTTTTTTTCTTATGAAACACCTTTCATATTTTTGTTTATGTTTATTAGGCTTTTTGAATTTTCCAAAAATATATACGGTGGTTAGTTTTTATTTTAAAATTTTACTAAAATTAGTATTTTCATTAATTGGTCTTTTTCTTATAGAAGGCAATAACAGAAAATTACAAAACATTATTTTTCAATACTTTTTTCTATTTAGCTACCCGAACTTGATGTCTTATTAAAAACAAACGTTTTAAAATTATTTTAACTTACTTTAGTTTTAAAATATACGACTTTATTATAGAAAAGCACTATTACAAAGAAAATGTTTACACAAAGAAAATAAAATAAATATGTATTAAATCATATTTATAAAACAAAAGACAAAGATTATAATTAATGTTTAGAGAAGTGTTCTGTAATAGGTATTTATTTTATTTGCATTTAGTAAGTTTTTTTTTTTTGTAATAATACTTTTCTATAATAAACTCATATTTTTTGAACTTATCTATTATTGGTAAGCTATTTATTATTAGTATAATGAAGGTAAGTGAAACTATTTAGGAAAAGTACATATTTACTTTTTAAAGCTTAAAGTAAGTTAATAAAAATAGATTACAAATATAAGATTGTTTTAAATAAAATATTTAGTTGAGAAAGTTAACCAAAAAAAAAAATAGGTATTGAAAAATTACGTTTTTTAATTCTCTGTCAGGGCCTCTATAAAAATGCCAAGTTTATGAAAATGCTAATTTTTAGTAAAATTTAAAATGAAAAATACATTTATATAATTTGTGAAAGTTCAAAGAGAGATTAATAAAAATATATAGTGTTTCATTAGAAAAAACCTAGGCTAGGTAATTTTCTCAAAAGTACCTAACTTAAACAAAAACTAATTCCACTACAATATTTCTTAAAACCAAAACTAAACAGTTAATGCATTTAAAGACTTTTTCAATAGCAAGCGAGGTGAAGAAAGTTCTAAAAATGAGCAAAATCTTGAAAATCACCCTGTAGCTCCGAGATGTATTGCAATAGCCATGAACTGTTTTCACTAGTGTGTTTTTCTCATAAAAAGAATCCTTTATTAGAATTTAAATATTCCTTACGGTCCGTAAAACCATCGGAAATGAAACACCCTGTACCCCTAAAACCTCATATATTCAGTCATAAAAATATAATTATTACGTAACAATTAAATAAATATATTAACATTTAAAATAATAGACTAAAGAAACACTTTTTCTTATCTAATAAAAAAATGATTTTGGAGATACAACTAAAAACTTTTATCTGTAACATTAAAAAAAATATATACTGATACTTTTAGTAACTTCTCAAAACTAATGTTACCTGTACTAACACTTTAATACCCATAATCTGTTTTATTTTTTTGTTACTTTATTTGTTTCTGCAATAAAATAAAATTTTAGGTATAATTTATTACTTTAGATGCTCTGATACGAAAGGAAATTCTAAGATATTACAATGAAAAAACTTTAATTTATTATAACACAAAAATTGGACTATTTTTTCTTGCTGTCTCTGTCAATTATGTTTAATAACTTTGCTATAGAATCCAACGACAAATGGATCAAGCTTGTTTACGTTTGAGCTGTTGTCATCAATACATCACAGTAAAAGCGCTAAAATGCTGTTTGCAAAATTTATTTTTTCCACTTTAAACATACTAACCACAAGTAATTATTGAATGAGCTTATTTAAGGATTTCGTATTATAACTTTTTAAATAAAAATAAATATATTTCTATCATTTTAAGATATGATAATAAACTAAATATGTTTAAAAATTATAAGTTATTAACTTTTTTTAAAAGCTAAATTCTTAAAATGTGTGGTTTTTGTCAAGCCCGGTAACGCCGCCCGCGGGTTTTTACTCATATCGTAAACTAAACATAAATGAACTCTTCCTGACGCTTGCGAGTGACGCCCTCTCATTTGACAATATGGGCAGTGGCGTAGCTAGAGGTATCGGGGTCCATACTATTTAGTAAATTAATGTTTCTTTGTAAAAAAATTGAGAGCAAAAAAGGCCCTTACCTCCAAACGGGGCCCTTTCCAATATATTATATAGTTTGTGTGATCAGGGTTCCCCTTTTTTGACTTTTTCTTAGTGGAATAATGTTGAAAACAAAAAAAAACTTATACCTTCTTTTCTATACATACACCCTTTTTGGGGGCCTCTTCTAACTGGGTCCTCAGGGCGAACCGTCCCACCTCGCTACGCTAGTGAATTTGGCCAGCCAGCCAAAAGTGATCAAATAAGGCGTTTTTGGTGTTTTTTAGAAAGTGAATATTGGTACTCATTTACACACCTCACTTTTCACAGGTAAATGGAGACATTTTATTCAGGGGCATCTCTTGATGTGTTTGTAATGTCTTTAACAGCTTACAATCATCAAATATTTAAACTTGTTAGGGTTGCCCAGCGATTCAGAGTGTAAAAATATATAAGGTCGAGCTTTAAAATTAGAAAATAAAGTTTTACCCAAAAGCTTAAACATATGTGGGGAACATTTTAGAGACACAAATAGAAGTGATGGCCTTCGCCTCTTAAAGATAGATTCAATTCCCGAAAAAATGATTAGAATTGCAAGACCTTCTGCTTTTACATTGAACGCTATTTTGTACATTTTATGATAATACACTTTTATCAAGCGTCAGAGTATTATAAACTTTTGTGTTGTACTCGTGTTTTTATATTGTTTTTTTCTCTTAATTCATATTTGCAATCATAGCCCTTTGACTCTATATTCAACACTGTTTTAATGTAAAAAAATCGGATACACCATTTTACAATTACAAGAGTTTGAAATTTGGTATAAATTTGCTATATTTAGAACTGTTCGGCCAATTTTTAAAAGTAAACTGGCGTTGAGCCGATAATCAAAGGACCTTTAAAACGAGGTGCCACATGACCCCTTTTTTCATTAGAAAGGAATAGTTGATAACGCCCCCTTGGCACTAGGCCTCGTGACCATAAAAATGTTGATGTTAAAAAGTAGAAGGAAGCAATTTTAAAATCCTCACTGTACATAAATTCTTTTACAATTCCTTTTCTTACTTGATGGTTAATCTTACTTATTTCTTAAGTCATTACCCAAGTTGTAATCGAATTTGTGGAAGACTTTATGGATGCGGTGTATACCTAATAACAAATGATATCAATAAAATCAATATCCTTAAGTTATATGCAACAAAGCATAAGTAAATATCTAAATTGTAATAATATACAAAGAGAAATAAATATTATAACACAAAAGCCAAGTATTAAAAAATATATATGATTCAATATCAAATATGCTTTATCATTAGAGCTACAAAATAACAAAAATCTGGTTTCTATATATGTCTGGATTTTGTCTTATAATTTGTATGTAATTTTGTATAATTATTAAAATTTAATTATTTATATTTAAAAAACAGGTTTTTAATTTTTACTACCAATAATAAAAAATCATTACTTATACTGTTAAAAGCCGGTAATGTTACGCCTCTGGTGCATTCTATCGACCAAGGTCAAAAAGTAAGTCCGCCATTTCCATTCAGCGATCTCTTCACCCCCCTTTGCCTATTAGGATTGTTGGCCTAATGTTTATTGTAAAATTATGAATAAATCGCTTGGTCCATTTGTCGTTGATAGAATCTCACTGCCACTAGCATTTTTTTTCCAAGGTCTTTCAGCATACTTGATATAACAAGACGTGTTTGGTGAAGTAGACAAAAATTTACTGAAGAAACACATCATGAACAGTTGCTTGACTGAATTTTACACTAGACTCAATTTTCCTTATAAAATTAAGCACATGCAGGGATATAATAAATACCTGGTTTTAATATAAAAATGTAATTTCACATAAAAAATAATTAAAAATGTTGTAGAGTCAAATCTTGTTAAAAATATCAGTTGACCGGTTACTGAATAAACGATTCAAATGATTTGCTATTAAAGTTGTAAAAATACTTTGAAAAGGTTATTTATGTAGATTTTTTCGAAAAATATTGTTGTGTAATTAGTTTTCTTCTTTATTGGTTAGTTTTAAAGAAAATTACCCAACTTATGTTTTTCTTATGGAACACCCTGTATATTTTTATCTGTATTTATTAAGCTCTTTTCGGCCTTTTAAATATATATATATATATATAAGTATGTATTTTTATTTAAAGTTTCTATCGAAAATTAACATTTTTCATAAATTTTCCATTTTTTATAGAAAGCCATGACTGAAAATGACAAAACAGTATTTTTACTTACTTTTTTGGTTCCGCTACCCAAACTTAATATTTTATCTAAAAATTAATTTTTAAATTTTTAATTTATTTAAATTAACCAACCTCAGCTTTAATCACATTTTTACTACAGTTTTTTTAAATATTTAGAAAACTTGCAATATAATTATAATAAACGACATAACAATAATAGACAAGTTTAAAAAATATGATAAATATAAAAGTTAATTCTTCATAAAATATTCGTTAGGGTAGCGAAATCAAAAAGAGTAGGTATTATAAAATACTGTTTTGTCATTTTCAGTTATGGCCTTCACTAAAAAGCAAAATTTGTGGAAAATGCTAATTTTCTGTAAAACTTTCAAACAAGAAATACATACTTATATATATTTTTTAAAGAACCGAAAATAAAGCTTGGAATACATATAAAAATACAAATAAAATACAAATAAAAATATACTGGGTGTTTCATAAGAAAAATCATAAGTTGGGTAATCTCTAAAAACTAACCAATATACGAAAAAACTAATTACATCACAATATTCTACGAAAAAAACTACACAATTAACCTACTTAAACTTTTTTCACAACTTTAAAAGCAAACGAGTTCAAAGAGTATTAAAATGGGCAAAATCTGAAAATCACCCTGTAGCTTCGAGATGGATCGCAATAGATTTTTGATATTCTTTATCGTTTTCGAGATACCCCGTAAAACGATTGAAAATGAAACACCCTGTACATGAAACAAAAAATTTAAGCTTGGACTATTAGCTTTCCATATTGTTTGAATATCAATTTATACATGAATAAAGGATACATTTTTTATACAAATAAACAGTCTAATAACTTCTACGTTTTGTGACTTCTTATCATTAAAACCTCAAATACAAATAATATTAGTCGATCAATTATTCCATTAAAATAGAAACTTTTATTCAAACATTCCACGCGAAAGCCATTCTTTTGTCTGTTTTTTCTTTAACAAACGACTTTGTTTTTCTCTTTTTCTGATAAATATATATATTTATTCATATTTTTTTTATCTCGATCCAAATTTTAATGTCCTCTACGCAGTTTAGTAAGTCCTTTGTTTATCCAAAAGTTTTTCTGGCAAAAAACAATACGTCTAATCATTAAGGGTCTCTACTTATAACTTGGGCAGACCAGAGCCGTATAAAGGGGGCCACCCCAAAAGACCTCTTAAAGATAGGGTATTTGCTGGAGGTAGCGCATTGTTTACTTATCTGAAGACCTTTTCCCAGGGTTTTATAAGAACCGCCAGGATTTGCTAAAAAATAAACAAATGACAACCGCAAAGTAAACAATTGAGCATTGACTTTGGTATTTCAAATGGAACACCATGTACATTTTAGGTTCATTGGAAAAGGTGGATTTTCCTCATTTCAAAAATGTATACTTTGTCTATGTTTGGACCACTAGTTATTGCAGAAAATGACTCTAAATCCTGGAAAAATCAGCCTCTCTAATTCATAAACAATTTAACATGGCCGGCTTTGGTTTCATTTGTTTCCCTAAATATGGCCTTTTTCTTATTTGTTTTGGTTGAAATGAAGACATTGCCTGAAATATTAAATATTTTATTGAAAAAAATAGGGCTACATGTTTTTGTCAATTATTTTTTACTTAAACAACTTAAAGTAGTTTTATAAAACTTTATTAACAATAAATAAAAAATTATTTAATATCGAACTGAGATAATCTTTTATTTAATCTGTCCATTTCTGATGGACATTTGTAATTTTCATAAAAAGATTATCTTATTTGGTTTATTTATTGTTACTAAAGTATAATAGAACTACCTACTTTAAGTTGTTTAAGTAAAAATAATGGCAAGAAACATGTTGCTCCATTTTTTACATTAAAATATTTTATATTTCAGACAATGTATTCATTTTAACGTAAACAATAAAACAGAAAGTCCATATTTAGAGAAACAAATGAAACCAAAGCCACCCATGTTTAATTGTCTATGTATCAGAGCGGCTAACTTTTCCAAGATTCAGAGTCATTTGCAATAACTGGTGGTCCAAACATAAACAAAGTATATATTTTTGAAAACAGGAAAATAAACCCTGTCCAATGAACTTAAAATATACATGGTGTTCTATTTAAAATTAAAATAACAAAGTCGATGGTCATTTTCTTACTTTGCGATTGTTATTTGTTTATTTTTTAGCAAATCCTGGCGGTTCTTTAAAATTCTGACACTTTGTATTTAAAATATTTACACATACAACAATAAAGCGTGTAGACCCCGTTCAAAATATAACCGAACACCCTGTACTTTTTAGCCATAGCCGAGAATATTTTCCGGCGCTCACCAATTGGTGTATTCCTTTTATGCTCTAGAACCGCCCGAAACCGTTCTTAAACTGTCAAGAGTGTCAAACTGTCAAAGGTACAATAGACTGCAATTAAAAGGAACACTTTTTGGTGTCGTTTCGGGCAGTTCTAGACCCTAAAAGCTACTTCGCACAAAACAGGACATTCCATAGTCAAGTTTTTCTTGCTGTTGATGCACTTAATATCGTATTTTGTAAAAGTTTTGTGATTTATTTAATAAATGCAATAAAAATTCCAAAAGGAGTTGGTCTACAACTTGTGCTTAGTGTTTTGGTGGTTGTTATCATGGATTCCATTAAAAATTCTGCCATGAAGCAAAACGTACAAAGTCGGATTTGTTATGTCTGCAGTTTAAGTGTAAATATTCAAGAACTTACGTTTTGTGGTTTTATATAAAATTACGCGGAACTTTAGCTGGTAACTACTTTTTGTTTTATTTAGGTATTTAAACAATGATGCCTAAAATTTTGTCTGAATAAATTTAATGCCTTGTTTTCAAAAGTGCTGAGACATGAACCCAAAATGGTAAATTTTTGTAAATATGGTACATATTTTTCGACATTTTTGATCTAGATACCCATTTTTATTAGATGATTAACAGTGTTGCTATATTCTGTCCTTAATTTGAATTCCCAATAGTATCGTATTATACCAATACAAATAATTATAATATTTCTATTTATTAAAAAGTTAAATTAAAGAAATATTTTGATCGGAGAAAAATGCCATGTGCAACTCGTAGGAAAAGCATATTTGGGAAAAAAATAGGAGCAAACAAAAATAAGAGCAAACAAATATGATAAATCCTTATTTTAATAAGGTTTATATCCAGTATAACAGGTTTTACTAAAATACGTGTTTTCAAAATTTTTTGGTTTTTTGAAAATTTAACACCCTGTATCTTAAAAGTTAAGACGTTTAGGATATATGTTTATATGAACTTTTCTTTCTGAAATAAGCTAAGAAATCGTACATTGTATTTTTAGCCACCAATTAAATTACACCTTTTATATTTTTTTCTACATGTTACATAATGGGTATACTATTTCCTGATCGGCTGGAGATCTAAACCAGATCAGCTAAATAACATAACACAATGTGAGGAAAGGAGAAAGTCTTACATGAATACCGAGATGTAAACATCTCGTACTGCATGATTCATTCTTCATCCTTTGTTGTTGCTTTACTGACCGATATACTTTTGCTATTGCTTATACAGTATATTTCCAATTCATTCTAGTTCCAAAATTTATTATTGCTGTAAGTAGAAGGCGTTGCTACACAAAGTTCTTTTTCCGAAAATTCAAAGTAAGTTACGAATTATTAGGTATATTTACCAATTATTTACTATAATATTATGCACGTAGCGGCAAAGAATTATTTTATTGTCTGCATCCAAAAAAAAGTAATTTCTTTGATCTGAATAAGCAAATTTATAAATAAGTGGTTTTTTCCAATAACTGAAAAACACTTTTTCTTTAAACGTTTAAATTTAAAAACAATTTAAATCATAAACCAAATGGGAAAAAAAGATTTGCTTTTAAAGATTGGATTTATTTTGAAAGCAAGGCAAACCAAAAAATTACCTTTTTTAATTCCAAAATATTTTTTTATAAGTATTTTTTAAGACCAATAGCATTTAGTATATATTTTGTGTGAGTCTCATGCCTCATTTTAAATAAAAGCCATTTTAAATCTAGGTCTGTTTCTTTTACATTATAGGGTTTTATGTGACAAGTAAATTATACCCAAATATGTTTATTTACGTCACCCCAAGAAGTTTAAAATTATATTAAGTGGAGACCACCATTTTTACAATTGTGTTTTAAATTTAAAAAAATGCTACTACAAAAACACTCATTTATTAATTGACATTTTTGTTAACTTGCAAATAAATAAACATAAGGACCCTTAACGCCCCATTTTAAGTTTGGGCTTCTAGCGCCCTCACGATCGAAGCGGCAGGAGTTTAAACTTCTGCACAGCATCTTACCATTATCCTGGATATTTTGCAGGAGTGCGTGAGTCGCGTGGTTTTCTGCTCTCAAGCGAAATAGTTTTGTAATAAAAAAATATTTTAATTTTTAAATATTTTAATATAAAAATGTGTTCTATAAAAAACCTAGAGTTGTTTTTGAATTAAAGACCTGTTAATATAGAGAAACAGGACAATTTTCATTCAGGATAATTGAATAAGGTAAATATTTTGATAGCGACCTGTTGTAGTTGAGAAAAATATAAAATATTTTGTATGCAAGTAAGTTATAAATTTAATTTTTAACAATTTTACTTAATTAAAATTAAAAGTTACATAATTTACAAAAGTATGATATAAAATTATTTGAAGGTTTATTATGAATTTTGGTTTTTAATTGATTTGAATATTTCATAAAAGCAAAAAATACACCTAAGACGTGGGATGTTATATGCCATATACAGTACAAAATGTAGGTATAGGAAAGAAATATTTTAGAATGTATAAGAGTATGATTCACACTTATTGGTTTTAAAGCATAAATGGAATAATTGTTTTCCTAATTAGTTATGACATTTAGTTTTTATACTATATTATTAAAAAAATTAATAAATTGTAAGATTACTTAGTTGAAATAATTGCTTTAAAAATATGTGTTTTTAAATTATTGAAATATGGGTCTACTATTTTAATGAAATAAAGAATTAAACAGTATTTTTTCCTTACTTTGTAATTAAAAAAAACACATTTAAAAAAATGTAGCATCTAACTTGTTTGATGATCTGAGATCTTTTGTGTTTCCTAATGCGGTATGAAAATATAAGGGCGTATTCATGTTTTTTATAAAAGCATTTTATATAAAAAGAAATATCTCACCAGGTCTTCAAATTTTTTGTTCCCAAGATGCAAGGTGTTAAATGTTTTAAAAAGCTTTTAAAATCACTGTAAAAAACACAAGTAAAATTTGTTTGACTAGAGATGAATAATATTAAATTTGGTATTTGGTATTGTTGTTACATATTTGCCAATAAAAAGTTAAAATACCTAATTTTTAATGGAATAAGTGCCCTAATATTTCGTGTATAGCCAAGAAATATGCAATTTAACGAATCTTATGTTTTTTTTTGGAAAACTAAGCAAGCTTCGTGAAACTATTAGAAAACATAAAAATTGTATTTTAAGATGTTTCATCCGAAAAAAATAAGTTGCTGGAAAAGTCAGTAGCGTACATTTTTTTCCTTTGTAATATGATCTAAGATGCCTTCTCCGACGTCACTGTTTCTACTAGTTGAAATAAGGTTAGGGCCTAATTAACCTTCCATTACAACAAAAACCAGAGCGAAATTTTATTAAAATCGGAAAAGGCATAATTAAGATATTATTAAGAAACAGATTATTTTTTAAAGTTTAACACCCTGTATCTTGCAAAAAATTCAGTTCCGGATCTATGTTTATATGAAGTTTTATTTATAAAATTGGCTTAAGAATACGCCCCTAAATTTTCTTACTACAATTAGAAAAAAACTGTATAATTTCTTTATTGACAATACATTTATTACCACAAATGCTACAGTACAATAATAAAAAAACTCATTGCTTTGACTACTGGTGCTTTTTAAATATTAGATATTCGCTAGTAAAAAGCAAAAAGTTATTGATTGGAAAGGTTTAATTTATTAATATTTGGTGCTAAGAAACTTTATTTTTATACAGGGTGATTCAAAAATCGATCACAAAACTGAAGGGGCTGATTCTACTTGACAAAACAGGGGTAGAGCTTCATACAATTTTTTTTAAATGTATTTCGTTCTCGAGTTACAAGCCGTCAAAGTTCAATTTTTATTTTGGTTAGTCGTAGTTCAAAAACTAAGAAGTTTAGGACATATGTTTATATGAAGTTTTTTTCTTATTATTCTGTTGTAAAATCGCCCCGTAAAGTTTGTCGGTTGAGTTACTGGACACCCTGTATGTATGTAGGTAATTTGATTGAAATGAATGAAAACTTTGATGTCTATTGGTGCCTAAACGGTGAGGTTTATCGACTTTAATAAAAAGTACCCTATTTTTTAAATTTTTGATTGTTTATAAAATGGCGCCCCCAGCTTTGCTGATATCTGTCAAAATAAAAATATATGATGTAAATAAATTTTAAGTTTAGGTAAAGTGTCCTCTGGCGGTATTTAAAAAAGTAGTTTTGTCTTAAAATTTTAGAATCGGCAAATCTCAATTTGTGTGCCAAATGTCAAGTCTGGATTGGTTAAAAAATAAATGCAATATGGCGAAAAAACAAAATAAAAATTGAACTTTGACGGGTTGTAACTCGAAAAAAATCACATTTAAAAAAATTATATGAAGCTCTACCCTTATTTTGTCAAGTAGAATCACCCCTTAAGTTTCGTAATCGATTTTTGAATCACCCTGTATATTTTGTATGGAGAAAAAATGACAATGTTAAAATTGTACCTTTATACTTTTTTTAATAACTTGTGGTAACTAATTTTTTTAAAGAAATATATTTACTTAAAAAACAGGAGTTTTACCACAACAATTGTTTTTATGTAGAAACTTCTTTTTGTAAAGTTTCATTTTAATTTAGGTAACAAACATAAATTATAATCCCAGGGCCAGTAATAAAATGAACTTTATGATAAAAACACTTTTAAAACAATTTTTAGGGGGCTACCATTTTAACGAGTCAACCACGAATATCTGTACATAAATACCGCCATATATGGAAGCGGCGCCTTCACTCAGTCTGTTAATGTCAAATGTTTCGGGTGTAATCTGACAAGTTTAACACAATGTTTTACATTCAATTTTTTAACATTGTGTCAAAAATGGTAAGGGCTACTACGTCACACGTCACGTCACCTTTTTCATCTGACAAGATAACTACAATATTTCACATTAACATTTTTTAACATTGTGCCACAAATGGTAAGGGCTACTACGTCACACGTCACGTCACAAAACCATAAGGCTCAAATAAATGTTTTAGGTTTCGTGACAGTAACCCTTACGATTTTGACACAACGTTTAAAAATTGCATGTAACACATTGTAGTAAACTTGCGCGACAAAAAGTGACGCGTTCGCCCAGTCCGACACCCAAAGCATTTGACATTGTTAAGCTGGATTAAAGCGCCGCTTCCATGTATGGCGGTATAAATATTCCTGGACTCGTCAAAAAAGCCCCCCTAAAAAGGTTTTAAAATTGTTCTTATCGTGAAGTCTATTTCATTACTGTTCAAAAATATCCTAAAAACATAAAGAAGGCTGTTTACTATCTGCGTCCATAATAAAACTACCTTTCGACGGAGAAAAAGTAAAATTTATAATACTCTTTTTCCCACAAGTAAATATCTGTTGCTCCTTTGATGATTTATAGCTCTTTTCGCAAGTAGAATCACCCCCTTAAGTTTCGTAATCGATTTTTGAATCACCCTGTATATTTTGTATGGAAAAAAATGACAATGTTAAAATTGTACCTTTATACTTTTTTTAATAACTTGTGGTAACTAATTTTTTTTAAGAAATATATTTACTTAAAAAAACAGGAGTTTTACCACAACAATTGTTTTTATGTAGAAACTTCTTTTTTGTAAAGTTTCATTTTAATTTAGGTAACAAACATAAATTATAATCCCAGGGCCAGTAATAAAATGAACTTTATGATAAAAACACTTTTAAAACAATTTTAGGGGGCTACCATTTTAACGAGTCAACCACGAATATCTGTACATAAATACCGCCATATATGGAAGCGGCGCCTTCACTCAGTCTGTTAATGTCAAATGTTTCGGGTGTAATCTGACAAGTTTAACACAATGTTTTACATTCAATTTTTTAACATTGTGTCAAAAATGGTAAGGGCTACTACGTCACACGTCACGTCACCTTTTTCATCTGACAAGATAACCACAATATTTCACATTAACATTTTTTAACATTGTGCCACAAATGGTAAGGGCTACTACGTCACACGTCACGTCACAAAACCATAAGGCTCAAATAAATGTTTTAGGTTTCGTGACAGTAACCCTTACGATTTTGACACAACGTTTAAAAATTGCATGTAACACATTGTAGTAAACTTGCCCGACAAAAAGTGACGCGTTCGCCCAGTCCGACACCCAAAGCATTTGACATTGTTAAGCTGGATTAAAGCGCCGCTTCCATGTATGGCGGTATAAATATTCCTGGACTCGTCAAAAAAGCCCCTCCTAAAAAAGGTTTTAAAATTGTTCTTATCGTGAAGTCTATTTCATTACTGTTCAAAAATATCCTAAAAACATAAAGAAGGCTGTTTACTATCTGCGTCCATAATAAAACTACCTTTCGACGGAGAAAAAGTAAAATTTATAATACTCTTTTTCCCACAAGTAAATATCTGTTGCTCCTTTGATGATTTATAGCTCTTTTCGACTCTCTCTTTTATGGCTGTTTTCCTGGATGCACATCAAAAAGTTATAAGCAACATGTTTTAAAATTTGTAACTACGAGTATTAGATTTAGATATAGAAAAAATGGGGAAATGAAATTGGGAAGTAAAAATTTAGGTACACTAAAATATTTTCTTTCTTTCATTCTTTTATGTCGATATGCAATGTTTGTAATAAAAACTTCAAAAATCATAACAAAACATGCCACTTTGAGAATTTTAGCAAAGTGTAGTAAACAATGCAGAAATGACCATTTTATTCATTAAGAGTGTTTGAAAGATCAACTTGTGCTGCAGATACAATTTCCGTAAAATCTGCAATATCATTTTATGTATTATTATGATATCAAATTATTTGCGTATGTCCAGTTTAATAGTGGGTGATACTAAAAGAATTCGGACTTTTATTGTCTTTGTTAACTATTTACACCAAAGTTTTGGGCAGTCCTATCTTTGTTCTGTCATGTGGGACAATACCTTTATTTCCGGTCAAACCATTCCTAAAGCAATTAAGCTGGAATAATTAAAACATTATGTAAAGAGTAAAAGAACATATAGGTGATTTAAAAAACGATCCAGAAACTAAGAGGTGACTCAACTTAACAAAAAAAGGTAGAGCTTTCATATACTTCTTTTAAAACGTCATTCTGCTCTCGAGTTCACAAAGCTCAATTCTTATTTGTCTTGCTCTGCCAGCAATTATTTTTAACCCATCAGTTGATATTTGGCATACAAATCGAGCTTTGCGGTTCCAAAATTAAAAGACAAGAGATACAATATCGCCAGAGGACTTTTTCAAAACCTAAAACTACATCATAGCTTTTATTCTGACGAACGTCAAAGCTGGGGGCGCCATTATAGACAAAGTCTTTAGGTAATACTTTTTAAAGTCGATTAACATCACCGTTTAGGACCAATAGATATCAAAGTTTTCTCAATTTCAATCAAATGCCTACATACATACAGGTGTCCAGTAATGCTCGATTGTGCAAATATCAACGAAATTGGTTAAAAAATAAATGCAATATGGCCTTGCTCAAAGGTAGAAGGGAGATTTTAATTTGATCTACTTACCTGACAACACTGTGCCAGATCAGTGAAAGAGTTGTTTTTGTGGTTATGTCTATTTTTGTTTATGTTTTTATTTTTTCGTATATTTTTAATAAATATAAAATAAGATGATTTTCGCTAATTTGGGTTCTACCGTTTAAGGTAAATAAAAAGTTTTTTACTGTCACTACTATAAATATGTAACTTGCAAAACCAATAGCAGTTTTAGAATGACATCATAATATGTATCACACCAGTGTTGTAAAGTACTTTGCAACACTAGTGCTGCAAAGTACTTTGCAACACTAGTGTGATATAACGCATTTTCTATGCATGAAATCAGCGTGCTATTTGCTATTTTCTACAAGTGGTCGTAGGAAAAGTTAATTATCTAGTTTGACAAAAAAATAATATTAATCATAGAACATATACTTTGATAAATACTAAGATAATTCTATCATTAAATTGCAACACAACACTAAGATGACTGAACACCCGTATGTGCAAATGTTGCAATCTGTCTACAAAATGAAAACAATATCCTCAACACCCCGCCCCTCCCCTCTACAAAGACAAAACACAAAATCTCAATTGGTACTTAACTAATTTTTATCAATATTGAAACCTTACGTTTGGAAAAGCCGCTTAAATCTATCATTTTTTTCAAAAATATATGTTTTACATTTTTGCTTAAATAATTTACTCTTTATACAATTTTTAATTTCAGTGGGAAGGAGGTTAGATATTTTAGGTGCATAATAGTTTTAAAATCCTATATTTGCATTTGTATTGCTCCTGGGCAATTCAATAAAATTTATTGGTCCTATTTCTTGTTTGGTCATGATCGATATACCTTTTTGGATCCTCATTCCTATAAACAAAAGTGCATACCTCCACAACATACACAGACCATACATTAAACACATCGCATGAGTACAATGACCTAGTACGGTAAAGTCTATTTATTTTTATAAATTAATTTAAGTACCTAGTTCTGTACTATGCCTGCCAATATGGAAACAAAACCGTTTTCATGTCCGGAACAACTCTTAGAAGTATTCTGACGGAAATGAAACCTAAAACATCTAACCAGAAGAGGGGACATTTCCCCCGGAACATAAAAATCCCCCAGGGAAAATTAGGTGTTAAATCATAAGTATAAATTGTGAAATGTAGGGGAAGCCACCTGCAGTCCTTTGCTTATGTTCAAAATATCTTTTTGTACCTCTGTATATTAAAACTTCTGTAAAAAAATCTATTTTATCATATTTTTTGACAAAATAAAAGGTATAATTAGTAAATTTGTTCACAGTTTTTGAAATATTCCAAATTAAACGTTTTATTCCACATAAACAAAATCTTTTGTATTTCTTCACGGCTTATCAAGGCCACCTGGATTTTCCGAAATTTCTTGCGACACATACATTATCTAACGCAGGTTATATACCTTAGTTGAAAAGTTGATCCTTTGCGAGATACAGGTACCTAGTCAAAGTAAAAATAAAATAGAAACTTTGAAACCTTGTATCTCGTTAACGATCAACTTTTTGACTAAGGTAAATTCCATTAGATACTTTGTATTTTGACCCAAAAATTTGTGATAGCATTTTACACAGATCTTCTGGATACTGCTAGGTGACTTTGATAAAGCGTAAAGAAATGCAATGGAAAACTTTTGTATAAAATAGCACGTTTAATCTTAAATATCTCTAAAACGGTTGGCCGTAGTGAAATTTACCATACAGTTTTTGTGCAGTAAAATTTGAGAAATAATTGTTTTTATCAGAACCATAATATACCCAGGCAAATAAGAGTTATGACATTTTAAATATAAGGTTGTATATAAATGTTTAATATAGGCTAAGCACTCTAAGTACCGTCCTCTATATTTTACAACAAAAATGTAAGCAGTTTTCGATTTCTGACCTTAAAAACCACCTATACAGTACAATTTCTAATATCAAAAAACAATATTTATTAATACCTAAAATAAAATGGAAAAGTTTGACACCTTGTGTCTCGCAAACCTTAACCATCACTTTTGACTAGCATTTTGTACAGACCTTTTAAAGACATCCTGTAAATAATACAAAAGGTTTAGTTTTACACCTGAAGGCCTCTTTTGCTTTCCAACTTTATTGGGTCCAATACATTTTTTTTGATAACTTCAGGATCCCCCCTCCCCGGAAAAATTTAACTCCCCCGGGGAAAAATTTTCTAAATTCAGCACTGGTAAAAACGCTTGCTACATGTAAGAATTATTAAATATAAGGATCATACTCAGAAAGGCAAAACATCCAAGTCTGAAATCGCTGACCGCGTTTGGTCTAAAAAACATGCTATTTAGTGGTCAGAAGCACGGATTGTTCACAGGCACACTCATTGAAAAAAAGCGTAAATTTAAAGAAGCGGTCTTTATTGAAAACAACAAAAATATTTTTAGTAAACCAAGTGTGGAGATGGCTTACTCGCCAGAATTTACAAAAGACCTTCTGAATTATAACCGGAAGGCAGTAAGAATAATAGTGGGTCAACTGACAGGTCATTGCAGACTGAATAAACACCTGAAACTATGGGCCTGGCAGAAGAAAACCTATGTAGGTTCTGCCAGGAGGAGGAAGAAACCGCAGAACACGTATGGTGCTACTGCGAAGCCCTTTGTCGTCTGCGGTTTGCAAGGCTGGGTGAAGAAAAACCTAAAGCGGCAAGATATACCAAGGGGCCAGTTTCAAGCTTGTGGAGTCTGATTAAACAGACCGGCTTGGATAGCGTGCTCTAACCTATGGACGGAGGACACACAATAAACCTGAGCAGGTTGCAGTGTTAGAGGATATGCAATCCACCTCCTAATCTAATCTAATCTCTAAGTGTGGAGATACCCACTATTTGGAAACCATTCGTAAAGCGCACCAATGCTGGCGTCCAAGGTGAACAACCTCACGCTTGATCGCACCCAACTACGTCACAGGTTGATAGTCTGCCATACTACATAAACTTTAGCTTTAGAAATTAGTATTAGTTTACACTTGAAAACGGACACAGCTAGGACTACCCGAAACGTTGTGTAAATAATTAAATAAAGACAATGAAAGTACAGAATTCTTGTAGTATTACTCATGAAGAATTGTTTTCTACTACATTCAAACAATTTAATAAAAAGGTTTCCCTTCCATGGCTTAATATAATTTAATTATAAAATAAATACAGCTCTAAGCAGAGGCGTTTACCCAAAAGTTTTATATTATTTTAGGAAAGAGTTTTTTGTGTCCAAGGTTTTAGCTATAGAAAATGTAATTGCAAAACTTTTCTCTTTCTTAAAGTTTTTCCTGAAACCAAAACTTTCAACTTATTACATGAATTAAAAAAATAAATACATTCTGCAAACTTTTTAACAAGAAGCTTATTTCGATTATTGATATACAGTGTGTTTATAATTGGTAGGAAATGTATTGGAATATTAAAAACTATAAAAGATAGAAATCTTTTAAAATGAAGAAAGTTGAAGGCCGTTTAGCCGCAAATTCAATGCCTTGTTGATAACAACTGTATATTGTTTGGTTTTTAAGATATGTTAAAATAATTAAAAATGTGCATTTTAAAAAAGTGCTGTATTATTTTTATTTTTAATACCTTTTAGAATTTGAAAAAAATTGGAGCTTTTTTTAAGAGCAATGTATCTAATTTAGTTTCAACGTTTTGGTTTCAAGATACCATCATCAATGTTTTTCTTATGACGGCCATTTTGTTTTTTAGCACAATTTTAAAAATCATTTTTCTTTTCTTTTAAAATGATGTAGTAAGGACACTTGGAAATATTGTATTTTTAGGTCAACAAACGTAAAAATTAATTTTTGTCCTGAATTCACCAAGACTGCGTAGGCTATTAGCTCTAAAAATAATTGATTCCTTATAAGGAACCTTGTTGAGATAGTCAATCCAAGTATATTTCCAAGTTTAATGAACTTATCCACACAAACAAATATAGATATTTACTTTGTGTGCATCTACGCATTAAAATATAAACAAATATCAAGCTGCAAACTTTTTATCAAAGTAAGTGTATGTAAGCGCATCTTTTTGTATATAATATTCATAACTTAATCTGAAGCCACGTACAGACTTGGATACAATCGGCGAAAACATTTGTTGGTAGACTGTATCTTGAATGTTGGTCATCGGTCGGCCGATTTGTTGCAAACACCATGGAAAGATCCGTAGGCGTTTTCATCCAAGGAATCGGCATGACGCCTGTTTTCCATTTAATATGGAAAACATCGGCAGCTTTGTACTAGCTTAATAACTAGTGTGGACGCAAAACACTTGTATCTGCAAATGTTGGCCAACTTTGTTGCTGAAAATTTTTTTGAACAAGATACAGTCGGCCGACAATGTTGTCCCGATTGTATCCAAGTCTGTACATGGCTTAATAGCACACTAAAACCAAATTCGTATTTTTTAAATTGACACAGACATAAGTGGAAAACGATACTAAATATTAAATAGGTAACAAAATAAATTTATTGAGAATAAGGCTACAGCTCAAAGTATCGACGGGACGCTTTTTTTAAATAGGAGACACTTCAAAGAACTGTGGCGTAATTTTACTATTTTCTTAGTATTATCGTTATTCTTAAAAAACTTTTAACAAAGCTTAACTCTTTAATGGAACTTTTTTGAAAAAATGTCTTAAATGTCTATATTTCTATTTTTAATTTTTTCAAATTCTTTTTGGTTCGCTTTTCTTTAAAATTTAGAATACAATTAGATTTAATATGGGAGTAAAGAACAAAGTTTTTATATATTTTCATTTCTAGTTGTGGTAATAAATTGATTTTTGTATGTTAGTTTGTTTAGTTACGGATAATAAAATTTTAAAAAATGTTTTTACACACAACCATTTATTTCTAATAGAAACTTTGCAGCTTGGTATCATTAATTAATATTTTAATGTGTCGATGCAGATACAATAAATAGTTGTCTTGGTGTAGGTACATAGGTTTATACTTAGAAATACCCAACAAAGCTTCTTATCAAGAACTTATGGTCTTCGCAGTCATGGCCAACTCAAACCAAAAATATATGTATTGCCTTTTTTGACTTAAAAATAAAATAGTTTTATTTATTATTATACATTATTTTAAAGAAAAAAAGGTTCTTTTAAAATTTGCTAAAAATTAAACGACTGCCATAAAAAACACCAACATCATCAAGATGTTGCTCAAAACCGAAACGTTGAAATTAAAATCTGAATATGGAGAATCATTGCTCTTAAAAAGTTGTCCCGATAGTGTTTTACAGATTCTAAACACATAAAAGTCAATTTAGTTTTTAGTAGGTTGGCCTAGCTGTCATTTTTGATTAATGAACATGTCCCCTTTTTGCAGTAAAGGGAAATTAAAAAAGATTTATTTATATTAAACGATTTTTTTAACGTAGGAGTTTCGTACAACTTATAAAATGGTTTATTCAATGTCACATTTTCTGTCGGCGGTTGGCCATGTCAAAATTTCGTCTCTAAATATTAAATAGACCTCTGGCATTGACGATATATGGCATTTTTTTTGTGTATGAATATGAAATTTTTGTGGTTGGTTTATTTTTGTGGAGTCGTGCGGAGTGTAAAATCTCTCATGTTTAATATTCTCCTTTTATTAAACCAAAATCGCCGTTCAAGGCATAAAGGAATGCCCTCTCATTGAAAAATATACTTCTATCTGTTTAAATCGTTTTTGCTTGTTCAAACTCATTAGGAACCGGATTAAATAGTGGTGTTTTTATTTTGTCCATAATTATTATCACAAAAAGAATGAAATTTTTTATACTTCTGTAACTCGCTTTGATCAAGGTAATGCTTCAAAAATGAAGACACTTTGTTTGCTCATGAACGTTTACGTGCCTTCCCTGGTACATGGTACACATAGCACGTCATATTTTTTGATTTTAAATCGTGTATTCCAAAGTTACATACAGTAAGCTCAGTGAAATTTACCTCAGAAAGAAGGTATCTCCGGGACATATCCCTTTTCTGCGGTATATAAAAATGTATTCGGTACATAACGTCAAGCCTGTTATTGCAATAAGTACTGTTTCTACTATAAACGATGTATTTAGCTCTGAAGACCAGTAAGACCGTAGACACGATACTAAGCGTCAGCGGCCAGCGTAAAATGTGAGAGCGCTGTCTTTGAGGCGTGAGGGCATCAACGTCTGTTTGCAGTATTAACAATTCGGAAACACATGTAGGTGTGCTTATGAATTTAACAAGTTCAACATAACCTAACAAAAAATGTTTTGTTATAAACATAAACATGAGTGGAGTATGCTGTTGGTATAAGTGAGCTCTCTTGAATTTTAAGAATTTTTGAGACAAGGTAAGTTACGATGGATACATTTTATTTTGGACGCCTAAAATCACGGACATAATACATCAATTCAAATAAATGACGCCAAAAAATTCGATGTTTGATGTTAACAATCCGACCAGTACTGTCAGTACTAGGGTGTGACGTGACATGCGATGTCATAGCTTCCAATAGGTACACATAGCACGTCATATTTTTTGATTTTAACTCGTGTATTGCAAAGTTACATACAGTGAGCTCACGAAATTTACCTCAGAAAGAAGGTAACTCCGGGACATACCCCTTTTCTGCGGTATATCAAAATGTATTAGGTACATAACGGCAAGCCTGTTATTGCAATAAGTACTGATTCTGCTATAAACGATGTATTTAGCTCTAAAGACCAGTACTGTCAGTACTAGGGTGTGACGTCACATGCGATGTCATAGCTTCTACATCCGCGGTTTATGAATTCCTTCTGCGTGTCAGCACCCTCATGGAGTTGAAACGCAGTAGCAAATCCAAACAGTATTACTTTTATTTACCACTTTAAATCCTACGTGAGTTTGGTGCTTTTTGGGAAGAATTTAAAAGCATGCAGACGCATAAGCGGTTTGTGAATTCCTACTGCATGTCAGCACGTTCATAGAGTTATAAAGACAATTTGAACAATATTACCTTCCTATTAAGAGTTAAACTATCTATATTATATATATATTATTCTTTAAACAATATTTCCAGTGGCGCCGTGGAGAGACATTATGGCAAAAACAAACCATACTAATTCATAAAGTTTGTAACTTTGTTTGTTTGTGGGTTTGTTTGCAAGTTGCTTTGTTTGTAGCCGCTAACTTTTGGCAGTACTGAACCTATCATAAAAATTATTTCACAATCAGAAAGCTACAATATTCAGGAGGGTTATTGACTATATTTTACTACGTTAAACAAAAGTTCAGATATTAACGACCGACGAAGTGGGCACGGGTCCGCTAGTTAAAAATAAAACGGTTTTGTTTTTTTGTACCTACTCGATTGTATGTTAATTCCGTAATAAAAGAACCAAAAAAACAATATATATATTTTGTAAACCTTTTAAAAAAAACATAAGACAGAAGCGTCTCGTATGGCAATGCGTTATGAATTCCAAATGAAAACACAAATTTGCTTGTATACTTAAAATATTCCAGGTTACAACAAGGGTAGCAATTATAGGGTTGAGTCAAAGATTAATAATAGTTTGCCACGTTGAGTCACGGCAGAAAATAACAATTTCAGCCGTGGTTGAGTTCTGCATTTTAGTTTATAAATTCCTAGGCGATATTGGTGTTGGCGCGTGGTAACATTTTTACAGTGCTCTGACAGAGACAACAATGAGACGAGCAATTAAATGTAAATAAATTATCCGAGAGAGAGATAGCTGCTGGGCCTTCCTTGTCTGTCTTCAAGGAAGGCAAACGCAGATGGCGCGTGAGTCGACTTTATCGTTTGCCCGCAAATTCAAATTATATACCTGTGCTATTTTTGCCCTTAATGTTAGGTACTTGTTTTTGTTTCCTATTAATATAAAATATTGGGGTTTAGTTCAATAATTACACACACCTTATTAAAAATGCCATTTATTTGATTTTTATAAAGATTTTTCTTACAGATAACCATGTCAATATTACCTTAAATTATCTGTTGAAAAGCACAAATTTAATATATACACTGTGATCACTAATAAAAGTCAATATTCAAAGTTCCAATTTAAGGTAAAAAACCACGAAACACACAATAAATCACAGAAAATGTAAACAAACTGTCCAAACAAATCGGCCATTGAAAAATATCAATCACAAATATCGATTAACATTTCGGTGTGACTGCCTGCGGTAACGTTGTCAAGTTAAAAATATTCGATTCAGGGTATATTTTCTTTCTCTTAATTAGATGTGAGCCAAAAAAGGACATTAAAGTTTACATGCAGAAATTGTAAACAACTTGGCAATCAGGGCAAAGTGATGATTGCTTCATCTACGATAGCCTGCCATGATGAAAAACAAAGACATATTTATTGGAACTTGCGTTAAACCAGAAAGAGATAAATACAATGGACAAATTGTTAGGACCAGTTACTCGTCTCATTCTTGTCTCTGGCTCTGAAATAAAAACTTTATTTTAATCCTCCTGCATTTCCGCACAGTTGAGTGTTGTCGCGTAGTAGGAATTCATAAAACGCTCCACATCCCTAACGGTAAGCGTGAAAAGCACGAATCGGATAGTGTGTTGGTACGCTATTAGCGTACCGCGGCCTTAGTATCGTTTCTGAGGCCTAAAATACATAGGTGTCAATTTTGTAAAAAAATGGACATATCTACTTTTGCAGTTAGCAATTCAAATATAATTTAGACTATAACTTCAAATAAATATAACTATAGACATTTTTAATTGATTTTCAATAAACCTAAAAAAGTACTTTGTCGTCTTTGTAAACCTCTAGAAATCGACCTACTTTTTAAAATGTTTGAGCAGCTCTCGACCGAATAACCTATTTCCAAGATGAGAAAGAGCAAACACAACTGCTAGCGACAGCTTCATTTAGAACAGAAAATTGATATCGTCTTCGAATCCGTTTTAAATATCGCAAATATTTGATGTTGGCGTTTATATCCACGATCCACGATTAAATTTAAAAATAGATTTGTAAACAAAATGGTCCGTAGAGCTGTTTACTTAGACGGAAATTCTGTGAAACTGCAAGTTCAGCTTACTTTAACTTATTTGCTGCCCAACTGAATGGGTACGTGAATAACCCGGCCTAAACCAAGCAACTAACTTAAAGACAACCAAACCTATTTTTTTTATCTTCGTACCGTTACACATGACAAGTACAGTGTGGGCCAAATTAAACTTGCACTTTTTTAACTAATAATACCTGTTGCGCCCATCTTTTTCATTTTTAAGGGGCTAATAGGTAGATATGTTTTCTCTAGGTTTGCCAATTTTGATCGAATAGATTTAAACAGGACTGGACTTACGGACTTTTTGAACAGTTATGTACTAAACTTCGTTGCAAAAAAATATTTTTTTCTACAATTAGGCTAATACGTTTATTTTTATTTAATTTACTGTTAAGTTTGGTCAACATTCAACTCAGTAATCATAGTAACCTCATATTTTTAATTTTCAAAAGACACTAACAACAAAATCTTTTTTAAAGTCGAGAGAAATGCATGCTTTATGGGGAGCATTATTTATAATTTATAATTATAATTTCTAAAAATGGTTGTTAGATTCGCTTTTACTAAATCATTTTTCATTGTTTGTCTACAAGAAAAACCTATTAGCCTAATTGAAGCTAAACCAGATCTGTTTTGCAACGAGCGTAAAAATGTCCTATGCCTGACCAAAAGTTTTGCATTGAAAGTAAATGTAGGCTGAAAATATATAGTGGAGCGACGAGGATTGCGACATCGCGCCTAAATCAAACGCGTATAATCAAATGCATGCGGACATAGTAACGCGACGAGAAATAAACGCTTGAAATAAACGCTATTCTCGTCGCTCCACTATTATATATATATATTTTTAGCCTAACCGAATGCGTACGCGTGTAAAGGTTACTTTACTTTTAATGCATAAGGCGTGAGGGCGTAGGACTCTCTCATGTGTAACGGGACTTATTTCAATGCAAATTTTTTTGTTAAGCGTAGGGTGTAGGGCGCGTTGTACGTGTCATGAGTATTGGGTCGTAGTGCTGTTTTACATGATACGTCGCGTCGTAAGCTCAAGGCCTGACAATAGGCTTTTTGTCAGCTGGTGCGAAATTAAAAGCGCACGCCTGACCTAGAAAAGACTCGGCGTAGCTATAGCTACTAATTTTACTTGTACTTTTGTACTTTTATACGCCACGCTTTTTACTGTGAGGGGCATGCAGAGTAGCCATTTCTTTTAGTTTCTAGTAAGCACGTGATTCGTTATAGAGATAATACTTACTAATGTAATTGATTAGTGCATTTTAGAAAAAGCCGAATATTTAGAACATTTTGAATGAAAATTATAAAAATCGAATCGCCTAAGGGAGAGTCTTAAGGAAAATTGATATTTTTTAACACAATTTATTAAATGTAGTAGTGGCCATTCGGAAGTAATAATTAATAAACTATTGGATTTCTCTTAATTAACTTCTTTTTAAACTACTTTATTTAATTAAATCAATAAGCCCTTAAAATCTAAAAAGGTTAGATTTTGGGGGCTGGTTTAAATTTATAAATACGTACATTTTTGGTAAAAGTTTTATTTTTATATTATTGTTTTTAGATATTGAATTACTGGTGACAAAATGCCAGTTATCGACAAGGCGGTTTCAACTGAAGATCTCTGTGTTAAAGAGGTAAGTATATTATGCAGAGTGTACAAAACTAAAGGCGGTGATTTCTTCTATCCTTTTATAAAAAAAAGTTTCTATTGACATATGTCCGGACTTGTTTTATTTCTAAGACACAAGGCGTTTAAATTTTTGAAAATGTGGTATTTTATAAATATCCTAAAAGCCTTTAACGATTTGTATCAAATTAGGTACACCTATTTAATGTAATAAGGCGCTTGTGAAGTTTTGCCCAGATTAAGTCACTTTTCGTGTTAACCGTATTCATCAGACTGGTTCAAACCGCACTTGAAATGACAATGCATATATATGAGAATTAGAAAGAGATAGGTATTAAAATATTTTTAAGATGTTTTAAACCGTATTAACACGAAAAACGACTTAAGATTATTGGGTCCAGTGGCGCACTATGTACGATTCAGTAGAAAATCGTCCGGAAATCAAATAACTTTTGAACGAAAGGTCGTAGAATTTATTTTTCTAGATATTATTTGAAAGATGAAGTTATGTAGAATACAGAAAAAATGCGAAAAACTTAATCTAGACTTTAAAACTAAAAATAATGCATTGGAAAAAAATTGATAATAGACTATTATTCATCTTACTTTTGGCCTTATATTTATATTTAAGTTTTTTACATACTATTTTTTTGGGTATGGGGTTGTTAGATTAAAGGATTTAAGAAAATACCCATAAAATTAAAATGTTATACGAAATATATACAGTTTTCCCTGGGTAGGGGTTACAAGCGGACAAATGGCCCAAAATTTTTTGAATTTTAAAACGAAAATTTGGCTGTATGGTCCAAAACTAATATATTCAAAGTTTTACTCAATTGGAGTTATAACTAAAAATATTAAAAATGCCTAGGAATCAAATACTCTTTTATTTTTAAAATAAAAACAAAATTATATAAGTAAATGTTGTAGAAAATTTAATTGCATTCCAAAATTTTGAAGCTAAAGCACGAGAGTAAAAACAATGAAATTATCTTTTCTTTTTATCACGCATTACAACTTAAGTAATAAGTAAAGGGGCAAAATTTAAAATAAAATTTAACAATTTTAGATATTATTTTAAAATTCAATGCTTTAATCATAATGTAAAAATTGACTTAAATTCTCTAACTGTAAATTTTGGCATTAAATTTAAAATCTTTTTTCTTCGTATTTTTTCTATACTCTACATAATCTCAGCTTTAAAATAATACCAGAAAAAAAATTTACGACCTTTGTTCCAAAGTTATTGGATTTCCGTACGATTTTCTACTGAATCGTACATAGTGTGGCGTCTAAGTAGGCTTCGCAGGCAATACCATTGGGAAACAAAAGTACTGCAAAGCGAAAGAAAAGAATCTCGTAATGGTTTTATATGCAAAAGTGGTAATAGTTGGAGCAATACGGTAAGCGGCGCTTGAAAAGTCAAGCAAAGGTAACAGCGGGGGATAAGGATGTGGTTTATATCGGAGCGACGGGGAAACGAGAGAGCGCGGTTTTACTAGCAAAGCGAAGAAAAGAATCTCGTAGTTTTATATGCAAGTCGTTTATAGTGAAAACACCAGGCAAGGTGCGCTTCTTGAAAGTCAAGCAAAGGTAACAGCGGGGATAAGGATGTGTTTATATCGGAGCGATCGGGGAACAAGATAAGTGGTTTTACTAGCAAAGCGAAGAAAAGAATCTCGTAGTTTTATATGCAAGTGTTTATAGTGAAACAATTGGTAAGCAGCGCTTGAAAGTCAAGCAAAGGTAACAGCGGGGATAAGGGATGTGTTTATATCGGAGCGACGGGGAACAAGAAGCACGGGTTTACTAGCAAAGCGAAGAAAAGAATCTCGTAGTCTTATATGCAAGTGTTTATAGTGAAACAATTCGGTAAGCAGCGCTTGAAAGTCAAGCAAAGGTAACAGCGGGGGATAAGGATGTGTTTATATCGGAGCGACGGGGGAACAAGAAGTGCGGTTTTACTAGCAAAGCGAAGAAAAGAATCTCGTAGTTTTATATGCAAGTGTTTATAGTGAAACAACCGGTAAGCAGCGCTTGAAAGTCAAGCAAAGGTAACAGCGGGGATAAGGATGTGTTTATATCGGAGCGACGGGGAACAAGAAGTGCGGTTTTTACTAGCAAAGCGAAGAAAAGTATCTCAGTAGTTTTATATGCAAGTGTTTATAGTGGAGCAATACGGTAAGCAGCGCTTGAAAGTCAAGCAAAGGTAACAGCGGGGATAAGGATGTGTTTATATCAGAGCGACGGGGAACAAGAAGCACGGTTTACTAGCAAAGCGAAGAAAAGAATCTCGTAGTTTTATATGCAAATGTTTATAGTGAAACAATTCGGTAAGCAGCGCTTGAAAGTCGAGCAAAGGTAACAGCGGGGATAAGGATGTGTTTATATCGGAGCGACGGGGAACAAGAAAGCGCGGTTTTACTAGCAAAGCGAAGAAAAGAATCTCGTAGTTTTATATGCAAGTGTTTATAGTGAAACAACTCAGTAAGCAGCGCTTGAAAGTCAAGCAAAGGTAACAGCGGGGATAAGGATGTGTTTATATCGGAGCGACGGGGGAACAAGAAGTGCGGTTTTACTAGCAAAGCGAAGAAAAGAATCTCGTAGTTTTATATGCAAGTGTTTATAGTGAAACAACTCGGTAAGCAGCGCTTGAAAGTCAAGCAAAGGTAACAGCGGGGATAAGGATGTGTTTATATCGGAGCCGACGAGGAACAAGAAGCGCGGTTTTACTAGCAAAGCGAAGAAAAGAATCTCGTAGTTTTATATGCAAGTGTTTATAGTGAAACAATTCGGTAGCAGCGCTTGAAAGTCAGCAAAGGTAACAGCGGGGATAAGGATGTGTTTATATCGGAGCGACGGGGAACAAAGAAGCGCGGTTTTACTAGCAAAAGCGAAGAAAAGAATCTCGTAGTTTTATATGCAAGTGTTTATAGTGAAACAATCGGTAAGCAGCGCTTGAAAGTCAAGCAAAGGTAACAGCGGGGATAAGGATGTGTTTATATCAGAGCGACGGGGAACAAGAAGCACGGTTTTACTAGCAAAGCGAAGAAAAGAATCTCGTAGTTTTATATGCAAGTGTTTATAGTGAAACAATTCGGTAAGCAGCGCTTGAAAGTCAAGCAAAGGTAACAGCGGGGATAAGGATGTGTTTATATCGGAGCGACGGGGAACAAGAAGTGCGGTTTTACTAGCAAAGCGAAGAAAAAGAATCATGCATTTTATATGCAAGTGTTTATAGTGAAACAATTCGGCAGCGCTTGACAAGTCAAGCAAAGGTAACAGCGGGGATAAGGATGTGTTTATATCAGAGCGACGGGGAACAAGAAGCGCGGTTTTACTAGCAAAGCGAAGAAAAGAATCTCGTAGTTTTTATATGCAAGTGTTTATAGTGAAACAATTCAGTAAGCAGCGCTTGAAAGTCAAGCAAAGGTAACAGCGGGGATAAGGATGTGTTTATATCGGAGCGACGGGGAACAAGAAGCGCGGTTTTACTAGCAAAGCGAAGAAAAGAATCTCGTAGTTTTATATGCAAGTGTTTATAGTGAAACAATTCGGTAAGCAGCGCTTGAAAGTCAAGCAAAGGTAACAGCGGGGATAAGGATGTGTTTATGTCGGAGCGACGAGGAACAAGGAGCACGGTTTTACTAGCAAAGCGAAGAAAAGATATCTCGTAGTTTTATATGCAAGTGTTTATAGTGAAACAATTCGGTAAGCAGCGCTTGAAAGTCAAGCAAAGGTAACAGCGGGGATAAGGATGTGTTTATGTCGGAGCGACGGGGAACAAGAAGTGCGGTTTTACTAGCAAAGCGAAGAAAAGAATCTCGTAGTTTTATATGCAAGTGTTTATAGTGAAACAATACGGTAAGCAGCGCTTGAAAGTCAAGCAAAGGTAACAGCGGGGATAAGGATGTGTTTATGTCGGAGCGACGAGGAACGAGGAGCGCGGTTTTACTAGCAAAGCGAAGAAAAGTATCTCGTAGTTTTATATGCAAGTGTTTATAGTGGAGCAAAACGGCTAAGCAGCCTCGTGGAAGCCAAGTCAAAATAGGACAGCGGACGAAAATTGATTTGTGTATTGTATAACACATTTTTTTGATTAAAATTACTTTTTCGAGCGATTCCTGTAATAAAAGTAATAAAATTCAATTTAAATAATTTTACTCCCGAAATGGAGTGGCAACCCCCCATGGGTTTTGGCGCCCTTCTGTTCGATATACAGGTTGAGCTATCTGATATGGTCCATTGGCGAGTAAAGCATCGACAAAGTGGGGCTGATTCCCCGCCTCTCACTGGACGTGACAGAATTTGTTTTGATATGTACGCATTTCTTACAACTTCTTATTACACTTTAAACCTTTGCTGGTAAACAAATACAGTAGTTGAACTAAAAATGTACAGTACTGAACAAAAAATTATTATTATTAAATGGTATTCTCGTGCGGATAGTGCCCAAGAAGTCGTTGGACAATATTTTTGCATACCCTGATGAGCCAAAAGCGCGTAATATTATTTGAATTTAGGGCTAACCTTGATACGTTTTTCGTGGCAACACAAAAGAAAATAAAATAAAATTTGTATTATTTACTATCAAAGCTGTGGGCGTGATTTATTAGCGATATCGGTTGAAATGATGAAAGTGGGGGATGCGTGTGTTCCCTTGCGTTTTAGGTGAATTCGTTCTCTGTTTAACCTTCACTGACTAGTATTTAGGCCGTCTTCTTTTCACGCATTGCCTATAAACGAAACCGTTCAGCTCATGCTGTATATGTATATAACGATGGTCTAGTTCAGAAATGTAAAGAAGTGAGTTGGATATACTATTATAAATTTATATACAAAAACTTTTTTATGTACACAATTGGCAAGTAAAATATTTAAACTTAAAGATGCAAGCTTCATTTTCCAATGGTTTTGAGGACCTTTTAAACTAGAATTATGTCACATTTTTAAGCTTTAAAGGTCATATAACCTAAAAATTTATTTTTGCACTTACAACATTTGTGAACTAGACCACCGATGTAGATTTTGATCTTTGGGCTATTTCCTATCTTTTGTTTAAATTTTAAATAAATTTATGCAAAACAAAATAATTGCAAGATCTCACCTTCATTTCCTGCACTATATGTAAATGAAGAGCGAAACATGTAAAAAAATGTTCAATTATTATTATTAAGGTCATGCATACTACGCGCTTAGATACCGGTATGCTCAGGTCAAATATTTTACATGCTTTTTAAAATATTACCCTAATAAATATTTGAATAACACGTAAGATATTTGACCGTACTGTGAGCGTACCGAGCCCTGAGCGCCTAGGTGCAGGTATACATATATATAGCTTTTGTATGAGGGGGTGGGGTGTTTACGAGTAACTGCCAAGAAATTTGATACCAAAAAATATTAAAGAGCAAAACAAAAAGGTACAAAAACATATTCTCTTTCCTTCTTCCCGTATGTTAAGGGGTGGGGGTCCACCTAACTATACGCATTAAATTTCTGTTTCTTTTTGATTTTTTTAAAAGTAATATTTTTGCGATTTTCAACCACCTTGTATATGCTACGACGATTTTTATTATAGCCTTTAACTTTCAGACAAAGCATTTTTTTATGAATAATTACTTTTTTTTAAATATAAAAATTTAAAATCATAACAGGTATAGTTAAGTATATCCGTGCATGGACCCACTGTATTTTAACAAAACCACTTTTAATAAAACCAAAGAAATTACGCAAAACAATTTTTGTCACTGTTCTCTTTGCTTGGCTTCCAAGCGCTGCTTATCGTATTGCTCCACTATAAACACTTGCATATAAAACTACAAGATAATTTTCTTTGCTTTGGTATAGTAGAACAGCTAACCTCGGCCCTCGTCGCTCCGACATAAACACATTCTTATTTTCGCTGTCCTCTTTGCTTGGCTTCCAAGCGCTACTTAACGTATTGCTTCACTATAAACACTTGCATATAAAACTAGAAGATACCTTTCTTCGCCTTGGTAGTAGAACCGCTAACCTCGGTCCTCGTCGCTCCTAGATAAACAGATTTTTATCCTTGCTGTCCTCATTGCTTGGCTTCCAAGCGCTGCTTATCGTATTGCTTCACTATAAACACTTGCATATAAAACTACAATATAGCTTTCTTCGCCATGGTAGTAGAACCGCTAACCTCGGTCCTCGTCGCTCCTAGATAAACAGATTTTTATCCTTGCTGTTCTCTTTGCTTGGCTTGCCAGCGCTGCTTACCGTATTGCTTCACTATAAACACTTGCATATAAAACTACAAGATACTTTTCTTCGCTTTGGTAGTAGAATTGCTAACCTCGGTACTCGTCGCTCCGACATAAAAACATTCTTATCTTCGCTGTCCTCTTTGCTTGGCTTCCGAGCGCTGCTTAACGTATTGCTTCACTATAAACACTTGCATATGAAACTACAAGAGAATTTTCTTTGCCTTGTTTATAGAACCGTTAACCTCGGTCCTCGTCGCTCCGACATAAACACATTCTCTTCCTCGCTGTCCTTTTTGATTGGCTTCCCAGCGCTGCTTACCGTATTGCTTTACTATAAACACTTGCATATAAAACTACAAGATACTTTTCTTTGCTTTGGTAGTAGAATTGCTAACCTCGGTCCTCGTCGCTCCTAGATAAACACATTTTTATCCTCGCTGTCCTTTTGCTTGGCTTCCGAGCGCTGCTTACCGTATTGCTTCACTATAAAAACTTCCACATAAAACTACAAGATACTTTTCTTCGTTTTGGTAGTAGAACCGCTAACCTCGGTCCTCGTCGCTCCTAGATAAACACATTTTTATCTTTGCTGTCCTCTTTGTTTGGCTTCCAAGCGCTACTTAACATATTGCTTTACTATAAACACTTGAATAAGAAACTACAAGGTAATTTTCTTTGCTTTGTTAGTAGAACCGCTAACCTCAGTCCTCCTCGCTCCGACATAAACACATTCTTATCCTCGCTGTCTTCTTTGCTTGGCTTCCAAGCGCTACTTAACGTATTGCTTCACTATAAACACTTGCATAAGAAACTACAAGGTAATTTTCTTTGCTTTGGTAGAAGAACCGCTAACCTCGGTCCTCGTCGCTCCGACATAAACACATTCTTATCTTTGCTGTCCTCTTTGCTTTGCTTCCAAGCGCTACTTAACGTATTGCTTCACTATAAACACTTGCATAAGAAACTACAAAATACTTTTCTACGCTTTGGTAGTAGAATTGCTAACCTCGGTTCTCGTCGCTCCAACATAAACACATTCTTATTCTCGCTGTCCTCTTTGCCTGCTGGCTTCCGAGCGGTGCTTACCGTATTGCTTCACTATAAACACCTGCATATAAAATTACAAGATAATTTTCTTCGCCTTGGTAGTAGAACCGTTAAACTCGGTCCTCGTCGCTTCGATATGAACACATTCTTATCCTTGCTGTCCTCTTTGCTTGGCTTTCCAGCGCTGCTCACCGTATTGCTTCATTACA